>JAJLYF010000064.1:0-66038 GCA_030571655.1 Jamesozyma lodderae | reverse complement strand
GTCGATCGATGGAAGTCGATTGATTTCCAAAACATATATAAAGACCTCTGGTTTCTAGTCTTTGAGATTAGAATGTCTTTACGTTTCTTTATTATCTTTATTAGTTCCCTTCAGAAGAAGGAAGTCAGAAGAAAAGATAAGAAAAAGCAGGTATAAGAATTATATTCATATCTACTTACTCATTTTACTCATTCTACTGATTTTGTAACTACTTAATAATGAAACACAATTATACTGGATCCTCTTTAAGAAATAGCATCACTAAAAAGTATCCTAAACCTTACAAAAAGTATCCAATTGTTTGAAGCGGTGGCTCAATGGTAGAGCTTTCGACTCCAGTTAAATCCTGGAACTTCCAAGGAAATCATAATTGCAATCGAAGGGTTGCAGGTTCAATTCCTGTCCGTCTCAAATTATTTTTTGCTTTTTCCGTAAAAGCGAGTTTTCCTTCCCGGCGAAACAGGAAAAAGTTTCAGGGGAGCGAAAGGCAGCCAAAACATGGAATTGGAATTATCGTTCATGGCGTTAGTTTTATCGTATTGTATATAAGGGAGTCGTTGTTGAGATGGACTCAAAGTATTGGTAAGATTGGCGTACGTTATTATACTCAAAGAAGGCTCAACAACTCAATTAATTTGTTACATTCTTATTCAACAATGTCTGCGTATGTTCAATTTGTTTTTGTCAAAAAATATTGCTTCTGTGGTTTTTTCATTTTTTACTAACTGTCAAATTTTTTATTACATAAAGCCAACCAATTACTAAAGATTCAATAGATTCTACTCCAGTTTCAGGTACCTCTGGAACCCCTGCAACCCCTGAAAAGAAAGATAACCACTGCTGTGGTAAAGCTAGCTGTTGTTGTAACTTTTTCAAGAAGGCTAAGGCTAATGCCTGTAGTCAATGTTGTTCTACGGCCAATTTCTTCGTAGAGAAGACAAGATCTATCTGGATGTCATTACATAATCCTGTTGTCCTAGTTAACGTTCTCTTGGGTACTATTTCCATTTCATCCGTTCTTGTCGGCTACATTAAATACGAGAAACGTTTCCTTGCTGATAAATCTAATACCTTCATTTGGGGTTCTGTAGCTGGTATCGCTGGTTTGTTAACTACTGATTATTTAGTCTCTCAGAAATACTACAAGAAATTTGAAAAAAAAGATTAAAAAAATTTTTAAAAAAAAAAAAAAAAAAAAATAGTTGATATGAAAGAATTCGTATATATCTTATCTATATTTTATATTCTTCTCCAATAATTTAATCAAAATCTAATATAATATTATCTGTATATCTCTTGTAATTAATCATTCATTGTTTAACTTTCTCTAATATTTTTCAGTGTTTTTCTTTTTCTTTTTTTTTTATTAATTGACTAAAAGCGATAGCTAAGAATAGAATTATTATAAGGTATAGGAAACCTCCCAACGATTCCAATCCAACCAGCATTCAAAACCCCTTCGAATCAAATGATTTTACAAAACTGGGTCGTGGATCAGTCTCTATCATTACTACTGCTGCTACTTCTGATCTCTCAGCATGTCACAGCATTTACCGATTATTTACTGAAACAATGCAGTGACGCTAGTTTTTGTAACAGAAACAGGCATTATGCATCACAGATACAAACTTCTGGAAATCATTATTATCATGTGGATAGGGATTCTATTGTATATAACTCAACTTCAAATATATTTCACGCTAATATCATCAAAGCAGTGCCGCGTACTGATATAGATGATGTAATAGTTACTCTACCCTTTAGCTTGAACTTTAACGAGGGTTTGAATAATGTCAGATTTACCCTTGATGAGTTAAGGAACGCATCAACTTTGGAAGACGATACAGAAGGTTTACTCATAAACCTATTAAGATTTAATCAAACTGAAAAATGGTCCTTCGAGAATTCCACGTCATTAGTAAATGAAAAATTTAATGTCATCTCAAATAGGAAGCTATATCAAGGAAACAATGAATCAAATACTAATGTTGCTACTAAGAATTTATTTGGGAGACTAAACAATTTCGTATTTTCGGCTCTTTTAGGTCAAGATAGTGAAATATTAACAATAGAAAACTATGATAAGACCATTAGGATTGAACTACAATTAGATTCTTTTCAATTGAAAATATACTACAATGATAAACTTAGTCTCTTAGTTAATGATCGTTTGCTATTAAACTATGAACATCAAAGATCTAAAAAGACAAATTTTCAAAATATATTACCAGAGGAATCAACTTTTAACATGTTCTATCAACACTTCGATCATGGAGAACAAGATGACTCCATACCTTTAGGCCCTGAATCAGTCTCCTTGGATTTTACTTTTAATGATTATACATCGTTATTCGGATTACCTGAGCACGCAGACTCCTTAAGATTAAAAGATACATCAGAATCTGATCCATATCGTCTCTTTAACGTAGATGTTTTTGAGTACAACTTACAGTCAAAAATGCCAATGTATGGTGCTATTCCATTTTTAATGGCTGTCAATCCTAAATCTACTGTGGGTGTATTCTGGAATAATCCCGCTGACACATGGATCGATATCAAATATAGAACCCCTGCATCTTCGTCGTCAGCTCATTTTATGTCGGAGACTGGTATTATCGATGTTATTATATTTTTCGGTGAATCACCTGCCGAAGTCCTGGATCACTACACTACATTAACAGGGAAACCAGCACTTCCATTACTCTCTGCCACAGGATATCATCAATGTCGCTGGAATTATAACGATGAATTAGATGTATTGAACGTTGAAGCAAATATGGATCGCAATGATATTCCATTCGACTTTATTTGGCTAGATTTAGAATATACCGACAATAAGAAATACTTCACTTGGAAACCAGAATCCTTTGAGAACCCTAAAAGATTGCTTACAAAATTAGGTAGACTTGGTAGACAGCTAGCTATTTTAATTGACCCTCATTTATTGGATAATTATGATATTAGTAATACTGTCAAGGAAAAGGATGTCGCAGTCAAAACGAATCGTGGCAAGACTTTTTTTGGCTCATGTTGGCCAGGTATTTCTATTTGGATAGACACTATGGGAAAATTAGGTGATAAAATTTGGGGTTCGTTTTATGAGAATTTTATTACTAACAAATTGGGGACGTCAATCAATAATCTACATATATGGAATGATATGAATGAGCCTTCAATATTTGGTGGACCTGAGACAACAGCTCCAAAAGATTTATTACACGACGGTGGTTATGAAGAGAGGTCAATTCATAACTTATATGGGTTAAGCGTTCACCAAAGCACATATAACGCTATGAAAAATGTTTACTCTAAATTCAATAAAAGACCATTTATCCTTACAAGAGCTTTTTTCGCAGGTTCGCAAAGGACTGCTGCCACTTGGACTGGTGACAATATGGCAACTTGGGAGTATTTGAAACAATCCATTCCAATGATTTTGACTAATAATCTAGTAGGATTCCCATTTATAGGTGCTGATATTGCCGGGTTTGCAGGTAATCCCGAATCCGAATTATTAATCCGTTGGTACCAGGCTGGGTTATGGTACCCATTCTTTAGAGCCCACGCTCATATCGATACCTTAAGGAGAGAACCCTACCTATTTGAGGATCCAATTAAATCTTATATTCGAGACACTATTAGATTACGTTACACTCTACTGCCAACTTTTTACTCCGCATTTCACGAAGCAAGTATTAATGGTAGTCCAATAATGAAGCCTATGTTCTTCGATAAAACAGAGCTACAAGAATTATATAATGTAGATGATCAATTTTATCTTGGTAATTATGGTATATTAGTTAAACCTATCACTGAAGAGAAAATTGAGTCAACTGAAATAATATTCCCATCAGGCATATATTACGACTTAATAACATATAAGTCAATAACTGTACCAGAAAGGATCATAAGCCTTGAAATTGAAACGCCAATAGATAAAATTCCAGCATTTATAGAAGGTGGCCATATTTTATTTAGCAGAGAAAGATATAGAAGATCATCAAAATTGATGCAAAATGATCCGTATACCGTCGTTATTGCACCAACAGCAGGTACGAAAAATATCCATGCTGCAGGGAAGTTATATGTAGATGATGGAGAAACTTTCGCTTATCAAAATGGTGAATATTTAGAAACCGAGATTATCCTATCACATGGAGGTATTTTACGAAACAATATTTTACATAAATCTACTGATAATGAATCTTTGGGAAATACATTGATTGAGAAAATCATTGTCGCAATAGATGGAAATAATATAAAAGTATCGGAAACAATTACTATCAAACACGGCTCAAAAACTATTGAATTACCTGTTGAGATAAATCTCGAGAAAACTTTGGCCATAATCAAAAATCCATCGGTCCATATTAATGAGCCTTGGGAAATTGTTTTTTAACCAGCTTTATTGTCTTAGTCTTTGATTAATTAATATATATATATACACACACACACACACACACACACATACATATATATATGTACATTAACCGTGCACCTTTTTTATTAGTGACGAATATTTAACTATGTTGGTCCATTCCATTCTGATTGAACATTCAGGGCAATTACCACATTTTGGTATTATTTGCTTTAATTTGTCATTCTGAGTATCATCATCTTGTTCGCATTTATTATCGAGATTTTCTTTATCACGACTGAGAAACTTTTTATATATACAATTCAAATGAGAAAGAAAGTTACAATTTTCCACGGAACAAAATGCAACAAATGGCTTTAAAGTTGAATCATCTGAGGTGTAGTCAAAACTTTCATTGCAAATGGCACATGGCCACTGACCAAACATTAACTTCTTTTCAAATCTTTTTATCATCAAGTCATCATTTTCAACAATTTTATTATAGAAACTTTCTACCACATTCTGGTTACCTGTCGACAGATTAAAAATATCATCGATTGTTAATTTTTTCATATCCAAACCATTGTAAGTCATAGCTTTCAATGAAACAGTAACTTTGTCATTCAAATCATAAGTTTTATCCAGAGGTATCTTAAACTTGTTATTATCCCAAACGACTTTAGTATCCACATTGAAGAAATGAACACCAAGATTCATATACTTGAAAAATTCATTATTTAGTAACAGTCGTACAGTAGCAAGCTTATGGTTCAAATTTCTTCCCGTTGCACCTGAATTTTTTTTCTTTATTAGTCGATCATCTTCAGGAATATATCTAGTCTTGTAGGCATGTTGCCAAGCATATTCAAATTGTAAAGCCACAATCTTATTGGGGAAGCCATGCACTATCATTATCATCTCCCAAGGTCGACTACCGAGCTTCTTTGTTCGATATGCTCCTCCATTTGTGAGGTTTCCATTGTGCTGTCTTAATCGTCTTGGTGGATTTGGTGTAGACCCAACGTAAAATGATTGCCTTTTATTGATAGAGTGAAGTAAATAACAACAGTAGAATGGTGTAAAATCAGACATGTAGCTCTTAAGTAGTGTGATATTATCCGTAAACTGATCTTCTCTAAGTAATTTCAGGCATATGATTCCGAACAATTCACAATTAAATAATTTTTTCTTCAGTATAACCTCAAAATGTCAGCAAGCACAAATATAATGACTGAACCATCAGTTTGTAAGGATCACAAAATATTATTTCATGCATTTAAAAAACCGTAATTTCAACAAGATGCTGAAGTTTGGTTATTGAGTCATTCACATACCATGACCCACCTTGAACCCTATAAAACAGATACAGTAATGAGCCACTCAAGCGTTTTGATTAATTAAATTTTGAGCAATGGCAATTACTGTTGACTTGCTTGCATCCAGTCATTTCTCGGCCCTGATGGTTGAATATTTGATATCTGTATTTATGATGACTAATACGATGTCACATAACAAGTACATGAACATAAAAAATAAACAAAAGTGAAATTTGCAGTTCAATTTGTCAGCTAAGAAGACAGGGAAAATAACCAAAGATGATCCCAATAAGATCAAGAGGCTTATTATCAATCAGGCTCTATACAACTGCTAGTAATGCTTCTCAGAAACTTGCTAGCTCATCATTACCCAAAATTCCATCACCGAAGAGTCTGAAAAGTTTCCTCGATGAGTATATTATTGGACAAGACGTGAGCAAGAAAGTTTTAAGTGTTGCAGTGTATAACCACTATTTAAGAATTTTTGATAGAATTAAGAAGAACGCCATTAAGGATCGCCAATTACAAGTATTGAATGCCAACATTTCTGATGTGAAAAAGGATGAGAAATCAGCAGTTAATAGTGAAACAGCAGCGGGATTGAAAAATCTACAAAGACAAGTAGAATCATTGAAACCTAAGGTATCAGAAACTGAATCTGATGAACCTGAAGATGAATTGGAGTTGAGCAAAAGTAATGTTATGGTTATAGGCCCTTCAGGCTCTGGGAAAACGTTATTGGCCACCACTTTAGCAAGGGTACTGGACGTACCAATCGCTATTACGGATTGTACTCAACTAACTCAAGCAGGATACATTGGAGAAGATGTGGAAGTATGTATAGAGAGATTATTGGTTAATGCCAACTATGATGTTGCAAAAGCTGAAAGAGGTATTATTGTATTGGACGAAATTGACAAACTAGCCAAACCAAGTGCTAGCATTGGTACCAAAGATGTTTCCGGTGAAGGTGTGCAGCAGTCATTATTAAAAATTATTGAAGGTCATAAAATAGAGATTACAGTAAAGAGGCCAGTCAAGAAGAAAACCGATAAGGATAATGAAGGTAACCAAACTATATCTAGAAAGGACGAGACCTTTGTAATCGACACATCTAATATCCTCTTTATGATCATGGGTGCTTTTGTTGGCTTAGACAAACATATAGTGAAGAGAATCAATGAGTTGAAAGATATCAACCACCAGGAAAATGAAGATAAGAAAGATAAAAATAAAGACGCCATGAAGTTGAACAATAATATTGAAGAAATCGATGTTGGAAACGGCAAAAAGATTCCTGCTTTAAATTTAACCACACCGATAGATTTAGTAAGATTTGGTTTAATTCCAGAATTAATTGGTAGAGTTCCGATTGTTACTGCATTACAGCCTTTACAAACAGATGATTTATATCATATTCTCAGAGAACCAAAAAATGCATTATTAGATCAATATGAATATATCTTTGAACAATTTGGTGTTACTTTATGTATCACAGATAAGGCATTACAAACAGTAGCACAATTTGCTTTAAAAGAGGGTACTGGTGCAAGAGGGTTAAGAGGTATTATGGAAAGATTATTGTTGAATATCAATTATGAATGTCCAGAATCTGGAATATCATATGTACTAATCAATGAACATACAGTTAAGTCTTTACAACAGACAAAGTATTCGCTAGCCACACATGTAAATGCAAAATATTACTCAAGAGGGCAAAGAGATGACTTAATTCATGATGTTTATTTAGAAGACAAAGTATTGGGAGCAAAATTGGACAAAAAATTTGGCAGGACTCCAACAATCAAAAAAAATATTTAGTCAATCTCTAATCTGTAAGATATAACCTTTGAATAAAATACTTTATTTATCTATATACTTAAGTAGAGTACTCAATTTATTAAGGTTTCTTGGGCTTTTGTCCTACGACATAAAGTATTCTAAAACAACCAGCATTATTATCTACTTTATCCCAATGTTCGGCTACGTATCCTTCGATTAACTTATGTAAGGCCAATTCACTTCGGTTTGGGCCATCCTTGGCTTGATATTGAAACCTAAATAAATAATCTAATGATAGCATTGCAACAAATTCATCAAGGCAACCCATATCACTTTTAAGGTCACCAGTTTTCAGGCTAAGTACAGATGATTTGATATTTACAAATCCAGCTTCCTTGAACATCTTTGCTAAATGCTTAGATGGATGAATATGTAATCCCCTGTTGATGGCATCCACGGAGATTGCATCTAATAGCTCATTCCGCTCAGCAGATGAGACAAAAATTTCATTACTACTTCCCCCAACATTTTGTTCAGTATTAGAAACAGTGAGATCTGTAGTAATAGCTAATGCATATCCCTCAGGGACTACGCATCTTTTGATTTCTCGTAGCAAAGGCCCCCATTTATTCCGTGTTAATGTTGCCCATACCCAAGGGCATAATACAGAGGGAACACTATTTGTTTGAAACGGTAATTTCAATTGAAGTAATTCCTTACCATAAAATCCTGTCTTCTTGATCCTAGAATTCTTATCATCGTCCTCTCTTAAAGTGTGTGTACTAGGTGCAGGAGAGCTTGACGGAGTTATTGAAGGGGAATTGGTCTTTGGAAAATAATATTGAGTCGGTAAAGCAATTTTTTTATAATTACTTAATGTCTTACAAAAGTAATCCTCCAACCACTCATTTTGCAAGTCTTCATTCTGTTGTTTATCTTGTATATGATCCTTGCTCTGATATATATGATGTTGAGAAGGGTCGTATGATTGTGTTGTGTTGCTTAAAGATGTGCCTGAAGTCGAATGTGCAACGGTATGTGGTCCAAGTAAAGGCGAATTTGAAGGCGATGACGTTGTGGATGCATGTTGCATGAGATTTATTGTGCTTGGTGAGGGTGAAACATTTGTCACAGCACTGATATTTGTGGGTGGAATATTTGTTGATTGTCGTTGTAAAGACGATTTTGCAGTGGTATCATGTTTTCTTCTAAAAAAGTTTACAAAACCAGACTTCTTGTTTGGTCTTAACTGACTTTTTGTCTTTTTTGAAGCTAAACTTTGATTAGTTGAAGACGTTATAGGGGTGATATTTGAACTTAACACCGACGGAGATGTGTCAGAAGTATTTTGTGTCGTTGGCACAAAAGATGAGGCAGGATCAGCAGGAAGTGAAAAAGCATTTGTTGGGGGAACATGAGTGGCCCTTGAATTACCAGTTTTGCTATGAATATGTTCATCTTTAGACCTTATGGAAGGATACAATGCACCATTATAGGTATAGGGATGAACAGCGTTCTTGTTTATTAACTTTCTATTCATGCAGTCTAGCATGTATGAACCTGCATTCTTACTATTCAATTGTTTTAGGTCTTTCTCATCGGAAACAACTATTACTGTTGAATCATGTTGATATATCTTTCCGTCACTTTCAACAAAACTTAGTGAATCTCCATTATTTTTATCATCTAATTGATTCCATGGTTGGATATTCAAAGCATAGTCTGCAACCGTTAAACTTGGTTCATCATAAGCCAATTGCCAACTAAGTCCTTGCACAACGTTTGGCCTAATTAAAAGAATATCAACTTCTTCCAGAGGATCAGTAAGGACGGGTTTCGCTTTTGTTGAATCATCATTTTCAGCCGGTTGAATATATAGTAAATCTAATTTTGCTTGTGTTGTTGACCTTCTTGTTATAGACTTTCTGTTCAATAAATGTTGAACCACATCCGTCGAGAATAACAATGAGTTTGTTTGTAACAGAAATTTATTTATTTGGATATACCATAAAACAATCAAGTTTTCAATTTCAGTACAGTTGTTAGTTGAAGAATAAAACAATGCCTTATCATTTGCACGCGGCTTAGATGTCTTGGAATACAATTCTTCTACCTTTAAATATTCTGACAAGAATGTAATATACGATTTTATTCTTTTTTTGGCATATATCAGAGAATCCTTTGGATGTGACTCAATGTTGAAGGTCAAAAATAAATCAAATTCAGGTAATATATCGTTATAAGCAGGGCTGTACTTAATTTCTTTAAATTGTCCGTCTATGGGTAAGTTAATAATGTTGTAATTGTCAGTTTTGACTAAAGGCGAAGAGCCAATTTTTGGGAGCAGATTACGATCCCATGTTTTCCTTGAGCTTTGGGTTTCTACAACTCTGGATGTTGTACCGTGCAAACTCGTTAATCTCATTAGGGGAGGGTGACTTGCTAAGGTGGAATCATTTTGCTCTTCCGACGATTCAGGTGGATATTGCTTATGATTTTGTACTCTCTCTGTTGTACATGTAGTGTCTGAGGAAATCGATGTCATTTTATCTTTTAATGATTGCTGGGAAGGCGATTTATCAATACTTTCTCCCGATTTCTCGGGAGATTCATCAAGTGCATAATTTGAAAATGTATGCGTTGCTTCTACAGGTACTTGTTTGATAGTTGAAATGCCCTTAGATAGTGGCGTAGGTTTTGAATTGGATACAGTTGTAGCATCTGAATATAATGACGGTACGTTGTTAGGATCATCAGAATGTGAAGGCGATCCAAACGATGGGTGTCCTTTTAATTTTTGAAAGTCAGGGGCATACTCATCATCATCTTGAAAATGTATAGAATGTCGAGTGGTTCGTGTGTGTGTGTTAGGTCCTTCTGAGAAGGTATCTGTAGATGGCGTCATACTATTTGATTTAGTTGTATCTATCTTTCCTTCATCTGCCATGAATTTGGTACTAGCCACTCCTAGATTCTGGAATTCCTTCAGAGAGGTACTTGAATGCTCTTTGGGTATACGATTTTCAGTCGAGTCATCTGTAGATGGTGAGGTACTATAACATATACTCTTCGCTTTTCTGTTTGTTTGTAGATTCAGAGGCATCGTATGTCATACAACAGACAAGTATATAAATTCCCTCTAGAGTCGATTCTGTTGTATCTGTTTGTAAGAAGAAACTATCTATATGACTGTATGGAAAAAAACACTTTGGGCAGCAACGAATTGATTTTGTAAAGGTTTATACACAGTTATTGTTATGGAAACGTTATTGAAAAGATCTCTCCGTAATTTAATAATAGATTGTGAGATTTGTTCAATTGATGAAGGGGCCTTTTCAGAGTGGTTTGCGGTCTAATGATAAGAAACCAGTGGTATTGATATTCAGTTCTCAAATGGGATAGTTGGCTTATCTAAGACCCATCAATCACATCAACAGTCCTCAGAAGAATTCCAACTGACAGCCTCCTTCTTCATCCTTGTTTGCATTGTGTCGTTTCGCTTTTCCCTTAAAAAAAAAAAAAGTTTTTCTACACGAATTGAATTGAAAGCAAATATCGATTTACTGATATACACGAATTGTAGATCTGATCCATTTATTGAACCTAGTAACAGTCGCGGGATTCATAGATGGGCTAAAAAGTAGCATTGGTCAAATGAGCAAGAAGAGACCGAATTTGGCCGCAAGTGACGCGGTTTCAAAAAGATGGCGTTCAATGGAATACACCAGTAAGAATAATGAGATTACATCACAAGATCAAGAAAGTAATGATATTGTTATACAAGGTGAGAAGGAGATTGAGATAATAAATTTGGACTCTGATGATGAAGAAGCGGAGACGTTTGGGTCAAAGGAGAGTACGATTGATTTTGTGCCGTTAGGACCTCAGAGATCTGGGCAGAGTTCAACGACAGATCCTCGTTTTGGGGTACACCAAATTGACTCCATACTTGATGATAACATTGGTACTTTCAAGTTAATGAAATCTGATGTGTATGATCAGGATCTTTACTCTAGTCATTTTATAACTTTCAAAGATATTTTAAATGATAGGACGTTGAAAAAAACAATATTGCTAAGTTTTCAATTCAACTTGAATTTCTTGCTACCTTTTTTCCATCATAATATAGAAGAGATTGTTATTATTGCTCAAGATGGTACCATAAACAATTTAGAACCAGAGAATATGCATTTGAAATGGGTATTGGATAAGATGAAAGGTATTTTAATACAGATGCCGCCATATACATCGCACCACAGTAAGATGATTTTAAATATTTATTACAACGACGACGTAAGAATTTTCCTACCATCTTCTAATTTCACTTATGCGGAGAGTACTTTTCCACAACAGGCTTGTTGGTGCAGTCCGAAGTTACATATAAATATGCAGGACAACAGTACAAATCCATTCAAGACAAGTTTAATGAAATATTTTCATTCGTATAAAAATGAGAAGGTACGAACTTTAGTAATTGATGCTTTAAAAAATGTTAGCTTTAAGAATTTGCAAGATGTAGAATTCTTTTTTGCAACTCCAGATAAGGGAATGGTGTCCGGTATTAAATTATTAGCTTTGATGGTTTCCAATTATGAGAATTCCACAACAAATGATAAGGAAGCTAGCAGCAATATTGTAGGACATTACCTATGTCAGACATCAAGCGTAGGAGGATCGGTGAATAAATCATTCAATGTATTCAAAGATGTAATTATGAAAAGTTTAAATACTGCTTCGCCGAACACTAATTCAGGTCATATTGAGACTCTTACTAAAAATAGCCGCAATAATGTCGCCTGCCATTTGCTGTATCCAACTATCAAAGAGATACAAGAGGGCCCAAGTGGTTGGCTATCTAGCGGTTGGTTCCATTTTCGATACCTTTATCCAGGTTCCAGTTTTTATCAATCATTTTCCAACATGTTTTGTAAACAGGATCCAGCAAAACTATCTTCAAGAAGACGGGCAACACCTTCTCATTCAAAATTTTATATGAAGTGGGAACAAAGTAGCACTAATAAATCATTAAAGCTAGATACACTGGACTGGTGCCTATACACCTCGGCGAATGCAAGTAAAGTTGCATGGGGTGATAATAAGTCGAAGCCACGAAACTATGAAGTAGGCATATTTCTGAAGGCAGACTCCAAGAAACTTGAGTGTAAAAGTTTTATTGACCTTATTTATAATAAAAATGGCAGTTCCAGAGACTCAATGAAGGGCAAAATAAGCAAAATTATTGTCCCATTTCCTACTACGTTAGTTCCGTATTCTGAGCATGACTTGGCTTTTTGTATCAATAAGAACTATAAACTAACAGATTGCAATGGTATGGAATATCCTAAACAGTTTGGGTAAGTAGTTATCTTTATGTAATTGAAATCTCATGTGATTTTCCTCGTTTCCGACTATTTCATTTTTTTCGGACCGAACCCCATTCGAAATGAAATTCTGTTCGGAAGTTGCTTTGATAAAAATAAGTATATAAAAAGAACTCATTGAAGAGCTGTGTATAGAAACTTGGAATTGAAAGGAATATCTTAAAAGAGAGTATAATATACTTTACTGCTAATAATGTCTGCTACGAATACTGCATCATTTAACGATACATTCAAAGTCTCGGATAATGTCGCTGTTGTGATCCCTGATAAGAATGTGCAAGTAACTTATCGTGACTTGTCACACATGGTAGGCCATTTTCAAACCATGTTCAATGACCAGAAATCTCCATTGTACGGGATAATTAATAGACAGTCTACGGTGGCTATTTCTATGCCAAATTGCCTTGAATTTGTTGTTGCATTTTTAGGGGCAACTATGGATTCTAAAATTGGAGCTCCTTTAAATCCAAATTATAAGGAAAAAGAGTTTGATTTTTATTTGAATGATTTGAAATCAAACGTAATTGTGGTTCCTCGTGGTATTATAAAGGCTAAGGCAGAGATCCTAAAGTCTGCCAAGAAATTTGATTGCTTCATAGCAGAGACATATTTTAATGATGAAAGATTTAGAGTTGAATATGATATTTATTCTTCAAAGGATAATTACAGCAAAATGATTTACACTTCCATGGATAATTCACAATATATCAATTTAGATAATATTCATTTCCCAGGTATAGCTCGTTCTAGTGATGTGGCTCTTATTCTACACACAAGTGGTACCACATCCACACCTAAAACCGTGCCATTGCTTCACCTAAACATCGTTCGTAGTACTTTAAACATTGCCTCTACCTATAAACTAACTGATATAGACAGATCATATATTGTGATGCCTTTATTTCATGTCCACGGTTTAATCGGTGTCCTTCTTTCTACCTTCCGTACACAAGGTTCGGTAGTTATTCCACCAAAATTTTCACCTAAAAGATTTTGGGCGGATTTTATTACTTACAAATGCAATTGGTTTAGTTGTGTACCAACTATTAGTATGATCATGTTGAATATGCCTAAACCTGACCCATTTCCACATATCAGATTTATTAGGTCCTGTTCATCATCTTTGGCACCGGCCACATTTTATAAATTGGAGAAAGAATTTAATGCACCTGTTCTTGAAGCATATGCTATGACAGAAGCCGCTCATCAAATGACTTCTAACAATTTACCCCCAGGTAAGAGAAAGCCAGGTACTGTGGGACAACCACAAGGTGTTGAAGTCGTCATCCTTGATGACAAGGACAATGTATTACATAACCCTGGTTCGATTGGTGAAGTTAGTATTAGAGGAGAGAATGTTACATTGGGTTATAAGAATAACGAGAAAGCTAACTTAGAGAACTTTACTAAAAGGGAACATTATTTCAGGACAGGTGACCAAGGTTACTTTGATGCGGAAGGGTTTTTAGTTTTAACTGGTCGTATTAAGGAATTGATAAATCGTGGTGGTGAAAAGATTTCACCAATTGAGTTAGATAGCGTCATGTTATCTAATCCTAAAGTCGAGGAGGCAGTATCGTTTGGTGTTGATGACGAAATGTATGGACAAGTCGTCCAAGCTGCCTTAGTTTTAAAACCAGGCCAAAGTATGAGTTACGATGAGTTGGTGAACTTCATGAGTACGAAAGTTGCAAAATTCAAGATTCCTGTAAAGGCATACTTTGTGGATAAGTTACCAAAGACGGCCACAGGTAAGATTCAAAGACGTATAATTGCAGCAACTTTCGCTTCAAGAAAGAGTAAACTTTAGAAACATTTACATATCTTTATTTACATATATTATATAATATTACACGATTCGCACGGAGATTAATGTGCAAGCGCAAAACAAAAAAATTGATTTTACTGAATGAAATTTTCATGGGGATTAGTGGCCGCCGGAGGTTTATTATTGAGTGTTTGATTACTCGATCGCAAGAACCAGTCATGGGGAGAGAATGAAAATAGAAAGGAGGAAACAATAAATATTTGAAAGAACTTCGAAAACTTTTGATAAAAGTAACGAAACAGTTATAACAGTTCATTAAGTAAGTTTTCTCTGTTTCTATACCATTAATAACCGTTAAATTCTCAATCAAGTTTCCAAACCATAAAAAAGGGGGGTCATTTGTTATTTAAAAAAACAACAAATAAACCAATATATATTCTTATTAAGTTATCCATTACATTCCAAACAAAAAAACCAACCAGAAAATAGTAGCAATTATGTCCTTTAATATTATGTCTCCATTGAGATCCATTGCCAGGTCAAATATTGCGCCAAGGGCTATGCTTAATGTCAGATATGCCTCTACGAAGACTATGACCGTTAGAGAAGCATTGAACAGTGCAATGGCTGAAGAATTAGATCGTGATGATGATGTGTTTATCATTGGTGAAGAAGTTGCACAATATAATGGTGCATACAAAGTAACCAAAGGTTTATTAGATAGATTTGGTGAACGTCGTGTTGTTGATACACCAATTACTGAATACGGATTTGCAGGTTTAGCTGTTGGTGCAGCATTAAAAGGTTTAAAACCAATTGTTGAATTTATGTCATTCAATTTTTCTATGCAAGCAATTGATCATGTTGTGAATTCTGCAGCAAAGACTCATTATATGTCAGGTGGTACTCAAAAATGTCAAATTGTCTTTAGAGGACCAAATGGGTCGGCAGTCGGTGTTGCTGCACAACATTCACAAGATTATTCAGCATGGTATGGTTCTATACCAGGTTTAAAAGTTCTCGTACCATATTCTGCAGAAGATGCAAGAGGTTTACTAAAAGCTGCAATTAGAGATCCAAATCCAGTTGTATTTTTAGAGAATGAATTGTTATATGGTGAATCATTTGAAATTTCTGAAGAAGCATTATCACCAGATTTTACATTACCATATACCGCTAAAGTAGAAAGAGAAGGTAATGATATTTCTATTATTACATATACTAGAAATGTTGAATTTTCATTAAAAGCTGCAGAAATTCTTGATAAGCAATATGGTATCTCAGCAGAAGTTATTAATTTACGTTCGATAAGACCTTTAGATACCGAAGCAATAATTAAGACTGTTAAGAAAACCAATCATTTGATTACAGTTGAATCGACATTCCCATCATTTGGTGTTGGTGCCGAAATCATTGCACAAGTAATGGAATCTGAAGCATTTGATTATTTAGATGCACCAATTCAAAGAGTTACCGGTGCTGATGTTCCAACACCATATGCTAAGGAATTAGAAGACTTTGCATTCCCAGATCCAGACACGATTGTTAGAGCTGCGAAGGAAGTCTTATCAGTTGATTAAGATGAATGGATGTAATATCTCAATCTTTTTTTTTTTTTATTTAATAGCTATGTAAACCAATTAATTAAAAAAAAAAAAATAAAAATATCTGAAGAAAAAAATTTTTTTTCTTTATGTAAATCATATTCAATATACGCGTTTTTTAAATTAAAGAAAAAAACAAGACACATGTATAGTCACTTTTAGTATAAATAATAAACGTAATGTCAAAAGATAGGGACAGGAATATATGAGAACAAAATAGAGGGCTAAGAGAAATGAAACCAAAATCAAGACAAAGAAATCTTGCACGAGAAGATTTACCACAATTTTATACGTTAATTGCACTTTATTTTGTTCAAGGTATTCCTGTTGGTTTAGCATTTGGTACGATACCATTTCTATTAAAATCTCTAGCATCAGATGTCTCATTTACTGAAATTGGTATATTTTCTATGGCAACATATCCATATTCATTGAAGATATTATGGTCACCAATTGTTGATTCATGCTACAGCCGTGCTATTGGTAGAAGACGTACATGGATAATACCGGTTCAACTTGTTAGTGGTATAATGTTATACATATTAGGATGGTGTATATCTAATGGATATATTTTTAATGGAGTTGATGCAGTATTTCATGGTAAAGCAAATGAAAAATTAGTAAATGTTGATGTTATGTCATTAGTATGGTGGTTTGGATTATTAATATTTTTATGCGCGACCCAAGATATAGCGGTGGATGGGTGGGCGCTGACTATATTATCAGAACAATCATTATCATATGCTAGTACAGCGCAGACGGTAGGATTAAATATGGGATATTTTTTATCCTTTACTGTATTTTTGGCATTAAATTCTAGTGAGTTTGTTAATAAATATTTTAGAAGTGTTGCTAGGGAGTATGGATGGGTAAGTCTTGGAGGATACATGAAATTCTCTGGTGTAGTGTATCTTATTGTGACGGTATACATATTATTATTTACAAAAGAAGAACCATTGAAACATAGGGGATTATTGCCAAGAAAAAAAACGGATGACGATGAAGTGAAAATTTTCTTAGAAGATGGGGATGTAATTACTAAAGCAAATGTTTCACCACCAGGTAAAGAAACTATAGGATATATTTATGGTTGTTTTTGGAAAGTATTGAAATTAAAATCGGTAAGATCATTAGTGGTAATTCATTTAATCTCTAAATTTGCATTTCAATGTAATGAAGCTGCGACCAATTTAAAACTATTGGAACGTGGATTTAAACGTGAAGATCTTTCATTAACAGTTCTTATTGATGTTCCATTTGAAATAATCTTTGGTTATTACGTTGCCAAATGGTCTTCTAGTGACAACAATGATCAACGAGACATGAAACAAAACACACAGAGGGGACTGCAGGGATGGTTAGTAGGAGACGCTGGAGTTTTAACTCCATGGCTTTATGGATTTCTTGGACGTCTCTTAGCCGCGATACTTGGAAGTTACGTTGTTCATCAATTTCCAAAGGATAAGAATATCGGTTCTGGCTATTTCCTGTTGATTGTCATACAACATCTTCTGGGTTCCTTTATGTCTACTGTTCAGTTTGTAGGAATCAGTGCTTTCCACACACGAATTGCAGACCCGGTCTTGGGTGGAACATACATGACGTTACTAAACACACTAAGTAATTTCGGAGGAACATGGCCTCGGTTGTTTGTAATGGCGATGGTAACACGATTCACGGAATACCGTTGTGATTCTGATGGATCACATGTGCGCAGTGCGGAGTTGTGCAGTGATGGCAAAGCTACACTTGTAAGCGATGGTTACTATGTGACAAATTTGATGTGTGTGATCTTTGGTATATTGTTGTACACGTTATTCTTGAAACGTAAAGCTGCGCAATTGCAACGATTACCGATCTCGGCATGGAGATGTCACTAAAAAATATTAAATGTATACGATAAATAGCCGCCTAGGTGAGATACAGTACGTAGATATAATTGGACAGATACTTTTTTTTTTTTCGAAAAAGCCCGGAAAATCCCGGGATCACCCGGCCGATGACTAACACCATCAAGAGGAAAAATAATTTTTTTTTCTTCTGTTTACGTAGAAAAGAAAAAAAAAGAACCAGTATTTTTTTTATATAATATAATAAGGTTCCATTTAACCGTTATTGTATACAATAATAAAATAAAACCACACAAAGTAAACCATACAATTATGTCAAAGAAATTGCAAGGATTAAGGGATAACTTTAGTCTATTGGGTGACAAGAACAAGATTCTTGTTGCTAACAGAGGGGAAATTCCTATTCGTATATTTCGTTCTGCTCATGAACTCTCGATGAATACAGTGGCTATCTATTCTCATGAAGATAGACTCGCTACACATAGATTAAAAGCTGATGAAGCCTATGTTATCGGTGACAAAGGTCAATTCACTCCTGTTGGGGCTTACTTAGCAATTGATGAAATTATCTCTATTGCTAAAAAACATAATGTAGATTTCATCCACCCGGGGTACGGGTTTTTATCTGAAAATAGCGAATTTGCCGCCAAAGTTGCTGATGCTGGTATCACTTGGATTGGACCACCAGCTTCTGTTATTAATGCTGTGGGTGATAAAGTCGCTGCAAGAAATTTAGCCGCTAAGGCTAACGTTCCAACTGTTCCAGGTACTCCTGGTCCTATCGAATCCGCTGAAGAAGCAGAAGCATTCGTTGCTCAATATGGTTATCCTGTAATTATTAAAGCCGCTTATGGTGGTGGTGGTAGAGGTATGAGAGTTGTTCGCGAAGGGGATGATGTGGCTAATGCTTTTCAACGTGCTAGAAGTGAAGCTATAACGGCTTTCGGTAATGGTACTTGTTTTGTTGAAAGGTTCTTGGATAAACCAAAACATATTGAAGTTCAATTGTTAGCTGATAATTATGGTAACGTCGTTCATTTATTTGAAAGAGATTGTTCCGTACAAAGAAGACATCAAAAAGTCGTAGAAGTCGCTCCTGCAAAGACATTACCTCGTGAAGTAAGAGACGCCATCTTGACAGATGCTGTTAAATTAGCTAAAGAAGCCGGTTACAGAAACGCTGGTACAGCTGAATTCTTGGTTGATAATCAAAATAGACATTATTTCATTGAAATTAACCCTAGAATTCAAGTTGAACATACAATTACTGAAGAAATTACCGGTATAGATATTGTCGCCGCTCAAATTCAAATTGCTGCTGGTGCATCTTTACCTCAATTAGGTTTATTACAAGATAAAATTACTACCCGTGGATTTGCCATTCAATGTCGTATCACAACAGAAGATCCTTCGAAAAATTTTCAACCTGATACCGGTAGATTAGAAGTCTATAGATCTGCAGGTGGTAATGGTGTTAGATTAGATGGTGGTAATGCTTATGCAGGTGCAATCATTTCTCCACATTATGATTCTATGTTAGTTAAATGTTCTTGTTCTGGTTCTACTTATGAAATCGTTAGACGTAAAATGATCAGAGCTTTAATTGAATTCAGAATCAGAGGTGTTAAGACAAATATCCCATTTTTATTAACTCTTTTGACTCATCCTGTCTTTATTGGTGGGGACTACTGGACTACTTTTATCGATGATACCCCTCAATTGTTCCATATGGTTGCTTCTCAAAATAGAGCTCAAAAATTATTACATTATTTAGCTGATTTAGCTGTTAATGGTTCTTCAATTAAAGGTCAAATCGGTTTACCTAAATTAAAGAAAAATCCTGATGTTCCTCATTTATATGATTCAAACGGTCAAGTAATTAAAGTTTCATCAACCACACCACCATCAGGTTGGAGAAATATATTATTAGAAAAGGGTCCAGAAGAATTCGCAAAACAAGTACGTAACTTCGATGGTACTTTATTAATGGATACCACTTGGAGAGATGCTCATCAATCCTTATTAGCCACACGTGTAAGAACCATTGATTTAACAACAATTGCTCCAACTACTGCTCATGCAATGGCTGGTGCGTTTGCTTTAGAATGTTGGGGTGGTGCTACTTTCGATGTCGCTATGAGATTTTTACATGAAGATCCATGGGACCGTTTGAGAAAGTTAAGAAAATTAGTACCAAATATTCCATTCCAAATGTTATTAAGAGGTGCTAATGGTGTAGCTTATTCTTCTTTACCTGATAATGCAATTGATCATTTTGTTAAACAAGCTAAAGATAATGGTGTTGATATTTTTAGAGTCTTCGATGCCTTAAATGATTTAGAACAATTAAAAGTTGGTGTAGATGCAGTTAAAAAGGCTGGTGGGGTTGTTGAAGCTACAATTTGTTACTCTGGTGATATGTTACAACCTGGTAAGAAATATAATTTGGATTACTATTTAGAAATTACTGACAAGATTGTTCAAATGGGTACACATATTCTTGGTATTAAAGATATGGCTGGTACTTTAAAACCTGCCGCTGCTAAATTATTAATTGGTTCCCTAAGGGCTAAGTACCCTGATTTACCAATTCATGTTCATACTCATGATTCTGCAGGTACCGCAGTTGCCTCTATGGCACAATGTGCTCTTGCTGGTGCAGATGTTGTTGATGTCGCTATAAACTCAATGTCTGGTTTGACATCTCAACCTTCCATTAATGCTCTACTTGCTTCATTAGATGGGTTAGTTAATACTGGTATTAACGAACAACACGCACGTGAATTAGATGCTTATTGGGCAGAAATGAGACTCTTATATTCATGTTTCGAAGCTGACTTGAAGGGTCCTGATCCTGAAGTTTACCAACATGAAATTCCAGGTGGTCAATTAACTAACTTATTATTCCAAGCTCAACAATTAGGTCTTGGTGAACAATGGGCTGAAACTAAACGTGCCTATAGAGAAGCTAATTATTTATTAGGTGATATCGTTAAAGTCACCCCAACTTCAAAAGTTGTTGGTGATTTAGCTCAATTTATGGTCACCAATAAATTAACTCCTGATGATGTTAGACGTTTAGCTAACTCATTAGATTTCCCTGACTCTATCATGGATTTCTTTGAAGGTTTAATTGGTCAACCATATGGTGGATTCCCAGAACCACTAAGATCAGATATCTTAAGAAACAAGAGAAGAAAATTAACAAGTAGACCAGGTCTTGAATTAGCACCATTCAACTTACCACAAATCAGAGAGGAATTAGGCTCTAGGTTTGGTGACATTGATGAATGTGATGTTGCATCTTATAATATGTATCCAAAGGTTTACGAAGATTTCCAAAAGATGAAAGACAAATATGGTGATTTATCCGTTTTACCAACCAAAAATTTCCTTGCTGCACCTGTCATCGATGAAGAAATTGAAGTCACTATTGAACAAGGTAAGACTTTAATTATTAAACTACAAGCCGTTGGTGACCTAAATAAAGAAACAGGTACTAGGGAAGTTTACTTTGAATTAAATGGTGAACTAAGAAAAATTAGAATTGCTGATAACTCTCAACAAGTACAAACAATCTCAAAACCAAAGGCTGATTCTCATGATCCATTACAAATAGGTGCTCCAATGGCTGGTGTTATAGTTGAAGTTAAAGTACACAAGGGTTCTCTTGTAACGAAAGGTCAACCTGTGGCTGTTTTGAGTGCCATGAAAATGGAAATGGTTATATCGTCTCCTTCAGATGGTCAAGTTAAAGAAGTGTTAATCAATGGTGGTGAAAATGTTGATGCTTCTGATTTACTGGTTGTATTAGAGGAACCTGTTCCTACTGAAGAAAAGAAATAATCCTGTATATTTATATTATTTACTAAAACGAATTATTTTTAATGTTAATTAAGTTCTTTCTACATATCGAACATCTTTTCTTGAAGTTTTCCTAACCAAATGCCACTGAACCACAATAATTTACTATCAATTCATCATTGACCTTGAATTGTCTCCATAAATCACCGACGTTTTGTTGTGGACTAGGTGCAAATGAATTGTTTATATAACAATATATATGATCGATTTTCAATCTTTTCTCTAGAAACTTTATTATTATAGAAAAATCGTTTGAAGATGATATCTTACATACAGAGGGAGTCATGGCAGGAATAGAACCAATACCATGGAACTTTATCTGCACTTTCTCATCGTTTTTAACCTTTGTTTCCTCATGATCATTATCATCTTGATCGACAGATTCAGCCACACGATCTGAGAATTCACTTCGTTCACCCAATCCCAACTTTGATAGTTTCCTGGTAAAATGTTCAAGTCTATGCTCAACAGTCAAAGTTGTGTATGGCCTTTGTGTTGAATTTATACTGTTTGACGCTTCAGAAACCCAGCCAGTTGATGAATTTGTCAGACTAGATTGATTAGAATCATCGTTCTCCGTATCACTCTCACTTTCTATCACACGGCTCATCTTTACTTAATTTTATATGTATGTAAGGCATGAGAAACTAGTCACTCTAACTTATTGAATCAACTGAACGCCTCTATTATGTTTCCTCTTTGATTAACTATTGCATTGCCCTTACTTCTCGCACTTTTGTTTTTATGCCGCTTTCAAAAAACTCCTGTAAATTGCTTTGCATTACGCATAAAATAGATATTACATAAACATTATTAACTCTCGCAACAGCAGTACGCTAGATTAAGCTCAAAAGAATCTGCAGACTATGTCTATTGCTAAATTTTTGTGCACCGAGCTATCAGATGCTTTTGCAGGTGAGGGGGACGATTCTGTCTCCTTAATGACTCTAATCGAAGTTCAAGTCGATGAATTACATGAGGAGAAAGCTTCTTTATCATCCAAAAAGAAATATCTTACAAAATTATACGAGTTATTACAGGCAAATTTAGAGATATTGGCAACTATCTCTTGGGACTTACCTAATCAATTAATAAAATTTTTGAGTCCTGAAAATATTGATATCAGATTAGGGTTACGTGAAAGTCCAATTATTATAACAGTTATAAAATGTTTTGATCTAATTGCATTACATGGAAATCCAAAGAGATGTTTAGTTACTGGTTGTCAATTATTATCGCAGTTGTCCTATGAAGATGAAGAAAAGAAGGCTGAATCTACAGAGGAGTATCCTGAACACGATAAGGAGTTAGAAAATGAATCTGAGGACTCGAACGATGAGAGTAATGATTCTGAAACTGAAGCTGACTTAAACAAGACGCCGAGAATATACCTCAACAGATCTTTTGGAGATTTCTTTGTTGGTCTAAAGATGTACATCTTGTTCGAAATGCTTGGTGCTAATTTAAAACGTATCAGTACTTTATATCCATCAAGATACTTGGGTATTGCAGCTACATCTATTGAGGAGTTTTCAGTTCGTAATGGTGAACAAATGATCGATCCAAGATTAATATTACGTCGGGTACATAATTTTTGCAGGGGTTATCTTCCACCAGAGATTCCAAAGGATATATTATCATTAAAAGATGAGAATGGCAATTTGGTTTATAGTACTGAACAAATTAATGAAATTATCAAGAAGGAGAATAATTTACAAGTTGTTTTACTGCGTAGGCTATGCACATCTACAGTTGCTGAAGCCACCAAGACTGTAACTGCCAGAGCTCCCTTTAAATATTTCGCTGAATTAACAGGAAGTCACTATGAAAATACCGAATTCTACAATTTATTATGGGAACTTCAATCAAGATATTATAACCTTGCTCTTTCTCTGGATATTAATTTAATAAAGGAGTTCATAGCATGCATTGCAATGTCGAAGAGGATTTACAAAGCGTTGCCAAAGGAAAATCGAATCACTTCAAATGAAGTTAAGGATTTAATGACAGAAGCTGTCTTTAAATTATCATACACATATAAAGTTCGAAAAATGTATGTGGAAAAAAATGTTCATATGCTTCCTGAAGGTATTATAATCTTATCTGCCATACATTATGAAGAGACTGGGACTCATCTATTACCTAAAATATCAATTGTGGATGCCTTATACCTTTACTTGGCCTTTGTGACGCCATCATTTTATTCTAAAATTTATAAATTTACTAATGTTAGATGCTCCATTGAATATTGGATCTGGGTAGCAATTACCAGAAATTCGTGTGAGGAGCTCAAATTGCAATTGGCCACCGTACAGTCATATGTTCTTAAGGTATTTGTTAAGACGATACTACTAAAAAATTGTGAAATTCTTAATGAGGAAGCTAGAATGATAAAATTCACATTACTCACACGTATATTATGTCTACTTCCGGAAGACTTTATATTTGAATTCATTACTGACACCTTAAGATCGTTTCCTTATCCCCATGGTAAATCTGCAGTTTTAGTGTTACTGAAGGATCTGATATCTCAACCAAAGCTCTCAGAAAAGCCATCTAAAACAGTAAATGAGGCTGATGAAATAACTGAAAAATTATCAAACTTGAACATAAAGAAAGATGTTCCAACTTACATAGAATTAAATGAAGAGAAGATGAACGAGATTTACAATCTCACTCTAGAAACAATTAAAATCGCAACTTTACCTACTAGGACACAAACAGACATAAATTTAGTCCTAAATTATTTCACCTTTTTGAAACATTTCAAAGAAAAATGGAATCCAACTCAACTCAAGAAACTTGATGAGCAGCTTGAATTATCCTCCAAGAAACTAAACATTTCAAAGGAGGATTTTATAAAACTCACATAATTATATAAGCTGTAACATCGAAGGCCATTATATTACTGTTTGTATGGCACACCGTATAACATATATAAAGTATGATGAAACGGTATACCCGTCCATTAACTTAAAAACAACAAGCGTTTTTTTTATGCATATGCACAACGTAGTCAAGATAGTATCTAAAAGCCAAATTAATAAAACTTCTCAATTAAAGTTAGAGATCGTACTTAAATATTTATTTCTTTACACCACCTCTTTTCATTGTCCCATTAATACGTTCTAAGCTCGCCACATGTCCCTTTTCAATCAATGGTCCAAAATATACAAAAAATCCGTCTTTCGTAGAAGCTCTTTGCTCTTCCCATAACAATTCAGAGTCATCTATAAACGGATCTTCAAAATCATATTTACCAATCAGGTTCTTACCTTTCATGGGGTGTGACTTTTTCTTAGGAGGTTGATCGGCATCAACTTCCTCGATATCGTCATCCGCACCATCATCATCGTCATCATCAGTTGCAACTTGTAATTCGTCTTCAAATAATTTCTTACGTTTGTGTTTCATATCTTCTAATGCTGCTGGTGTTTCCTGGTCTTTCAGTAACTTAAAGACGTTGAACGTCACTGTACCTTTTTCATCAAGATATTCATTAGACGTAGTTGGGTATAAAGGTATTTCTATTATAGAAATTTTTGATTCTTTGTTTGTAGCCGTTTTTACAGTAGGTGGTTTGATTGGAGGTGGTGGCTGTAATACTAATTTCTTCTTTTCCAATTGGTCAGGTTTTGAAGGAGTTGTGGTATTTGCGGTTGTAGATGATTTTTTGGTCTGGGTTGCTTTCTTTTTGGGAGATGAATCTATTGCATTGACAGATTTCGATTTTTTAGCCTTTTGAGGTTGACTTGAAGTTGCTGTTGTCGTTGTGTTATTTGCAGCCTTTTTTGTGTTTGATATGTTACTTTTGCTTCTCTTCAAGGTGGCTGCTGGTTTTATTTGTGGATTTGGTAGTATCGGAACAGGAGATTTTGAGTTGCTATTCAGTTTCAGTGGTGTGTTCGGCACACTAAGATTAGTCGCTGTCATGGAGGGTATTAATGGAGTGAATGTACTCTGTTGAGTTACTACCGGTGTACTATTTGGTGTTGGTGTTGGTAGGTTACTTAAAGACATTGGCGGTAAGGGAGCCTCTTCTGTGGAAGATAATAGTGATGATATTTTAACTTGTTTAACTTTAGAACTTACTGGTTCAACAGTGTATGTTGCTGAACCATTTTTAACCTTATTATTCTTATTTTCAGTAGTAGATTTTGGTTTTGCCCTTGGTTTACTTTTAGGCTTTTGTAGCTTTTTAGTAGTAGTAGATGCAGTAGCGCTAGTTGCAGAAGTCGGGGTAGTACTGACACTTGTGGTTGTTGACTCCTTAGGTAAAATTGTTGCTGGAGAAGGTGAAACCAATTTTGAGCCATTTCTGTTCATTGCTAATTCTTGCGCAATGTTAGGTATACGTTTGGATGAAGCTGTTGTAGTAGAGGTAGGAACTGCCGACGGTGGAGTAGATAATTTCTTTTTAGTATTTGCATTCTTCTTGACTTGTTTTTTCTTCTCAGATTGTAGTATTTCATTGGCAATTGCAGACTCTATAAGTGAACCTGTCAGTACGGATGTGATGGGTGTAGGTGAAGTTACATGTGGGGGCACCGCAGTTACAGTGGGTACAGGTGTCGCTACGTCTTTAGAAGTCGAGGTAGATGTAGGAGAAGGTGGTACGTCTTCATCGATTATAATGACTATTTTGATATATTTTTTAGGATAGTTATTGTTAGTACGATATTGTGTATTGAGTTGAGAAAATAGATTCGAACATACCTTCGTTTTCATTTGGGGGTACCGACATAATTATAATTGAATATAGATATATGAATTTGATTATAATTAACACTTATACTATGGATCAAAGTTTCTAAGGAGTAATGTATTTCTGTAATGCTTTCTTTTATGTTACATTAAATGTTATTTTTTGATTTTCATTGAATAACAAAATTAACGCTTTAATTTAAAAAAAAAAAAAAAAAAAGAAGAAACTAAGATAAATTTACAGATTTATAGAGATTTATATGTATTTAATGTTATTTTGTCTTTTTTGTTTTTTTTTTTTTGATATGAACGTTACAAATTGTTATCATTACTATACAATACTTCCTCTTTGTCTTCTTGCACTTTGTGGGTCGACTTCTTTGAATTCTGTTTGTCTTCTTGCGAATAAACTAATAATATCAGTTAATGAGACGACACCAATTAACTTACCTGTACGGTATTCCTTTTCAAACAGGTTAGGTGAGGTAGCCGAACTAGTACTACTAGCAGAACTAGTAGGAGTTGGTAACGAGACATTGGAAGTTGGCTCATCAACAGCTGTTAGTAATGGGGAAGGTGAATGATTAGCTGAATGTGGATCATCTGAATTGCTACTGTTTGAATTCACAATTGGATTTAAAGATCCACCTGTGGTATTTGTAGCAATCTCAGGAGGTTGTACGATCCATAATCTATGAGATTTGGTGGCAACTAATTTTGCTAAAGTCCTTGCTAAAGAAGAGTTTGGATAAACGTGGAAGATTGGGAATGAATCTTTACCAGTCTCTAAACCTCTTGAATTTAATATCACTGAAATAAAATGACGACATGTCTTATGTAGTAATGGATATTGTGAAGTTCTTGTAACATGTTTAACATCAGTAACAGAAATATTCCCAATTAAATTATATTGATTATCCACGACAGCAATTGAAGAAATTCTTTCAATGTGCATTTTGTACAAAGCCATAATCAAAGGTTCCTCACCGTTAATTGAAATGACTCTGGATTGTCTTGAAGTTGGTTTTGTATGCGTATTCAATACACCAATTTTCAATTCTTGTAATGTGAAATTAAACAATGATTCCAAATTAGTAAATAATCTTGCATTATCCCATAAATATTTAATCAAACGACGTTGAGATAAAATACCTTTGACTTCGGACATTTCGTTATTAGTTATGGCGACACGATGTACACCAGAACCTAATATACTCATTACGGTCGATAAATTTTCATCTTCAGGAATCTTATAAAATGGATTCTTTGGAGTTAATTTAACAATTTCACCTACAGGAACTGGTTTACCATTTTGACAATCCTCAGCTACCTGTTTATTATTGACGTTAATTTTATTCAATACTAATAGTAGATATGAGTTAAGATCATTGTAATCAAAAGTTAAACAGTTCATATCACCCGGTGTGGATTCCACAGGGATAGAATTCAAGTGATATTTAATCAAAGTGTTAAAGGCTTCCTCTACAGATGCAGAACCAGGGATAAAAATCAGTTTTTTAGGTTCAATTAATTGAGATAGTTGGATATGTTGCCATTTTGAAGTATGAACTGATTGTAAAGTTTGAGAAGGTGTTTGTGTCATTGGTACAGAAGTCAACTGTTCTGGTGTTTCAGCAATACTATTTTCATTTGTTGATTCAGAATCTGATTTATTTGATGACATTGAGTAATTCTCAAAATGAATTTCATTTTTGTTACTATGATGAGAGTGATGATGGAATGGTTGTACGGAAGGTGGAGTGGATAACATTTCTACAATTGAAGCATGTCTTGAAGGTGTGTTATTATTACTATTATTGCTATTATTATTATTATTAGCTGAGGACATATGTAGCGGTGGTGTGGGATGATTTTTCACTAGCAAGAGATTTTTTTTTCTTTAAAAGTAGGATATATAGATGTATTGAGGGAACTGAAGAGTTATTTATATACAGGAAAGTAGTACCTATACGATCAAACACGTTCTTGAATAAATAGTAATAATAATAATAAGTTATTCGATTTATATTTATAATTTTGAAATTTTTCAATATAGATTTTTTGCCCCTTAAAAAAAAAGACCCCCACAATAATTACGCCCTAGGGTTGAAGTCTGATTTCTGTTAGGGTTCGGGTCAAAAAAGTGTAATGCCCTAGAATGGTCGGGTAGGGTTCAGAGACTGCTGAGTAGGGTATTCTTTGGTCTTATACATGTCTTTAAACAACTTGACAAGGGAATCTACATCCATTTCATGACAGTGAGATAATCCAAAGGAATCAGTAACGATTTTGATCCATTTCATTCTATAACTGACGTCTTCATCCTTGTTTGCAATTTGTCGTACCTGTGATCTTAATGTACCGAGTTTATCTAATGCTATATCTAGTTTTAATTCGTCATTGAAATGTACAGCGATTTCGTCTCTGACAAGTGCACTGAATCGTGGACTTAATCCATTTGAACTAACCAATATTTGTAAACTCTTGTCTTTGGTTCCTAAGGTTACGTTGGCTCCAAAATAGAAATTACAAAGTGGAGGAACGTCTGCAACGTTGATTAGTTGTGAGGAACCGTATCGTTTGACACAGTCATCATAGATTGTCTTCGATACTGTGTGGTTTGAAATGCATACTAATATGATATGCCATTGAGGTTCAAGATCGAGATGTTCCTTGGCGTATTGTGATTTGACCACACGGTAAATTTCATTTTTATCAGATGACCAATTTGGATGAATTTTTGTGTTTGCAGAGGGATATTTTGAAAGGATGTTAGGATGAAATGTTGGTGATATTATTGTTAGTTTGCATCCTGTAGGCAGTAGTTTTGGTAACCTTGTGAGTGCAACTTCACCTGCTCCAATCAATAAAACATTTTTGTTTTCCAGTCTATGGGCTAATTGCAAGGATAGCGTCATTTCCTCGATACCTCCTTTATCATCATCACTGCTATGGTTTGTATTGCGATGGGGTACCTTTTATATAGGTAGAAAAGAAGAAGAGTTTATTTTTTTTATTTTTAATATGAAAAACAAAATCACGTGTAAATACTGAAAACTATAAAAAAACATTTTTTTATATAAGAAACTAAGGCAAGTCTATCTAGTCATGAAGGGTAGTATATTTTCATTATTGTTGTTATTGTTAGTATTATCCTGTGGATGGCTTGAATATAGACTGTGTAATGCATTTTGTTGTGGGAGATTAATTCCCATATGCTGTATTCCCATATTCATATTCATATTTTGGTTTGACGGTTGTGTCATTCCTACATTACTTCTACTCATGGGACTCATAGATTGTGGTGTATATTGTGGTTGCTGTTGCTGACTTAACATCGATTGGTATGTAAACATATTATCATTTTGAGTTGGCGCTTGACCTGGAGCTTGTCCCTGTGCTTGTGCTTGTGAAAAGAGCATATTGCCATTTGACCAATTTGGTTCTTTTTGTAATTGTTGAACCATGTAATAAGAATCCATATCCAATCTTGTGCCGTGAGTATTACTAGCGGTATTGCTTGTACTATTTGATCTACCCCATGATAATCTGATAGGTGATCCAGCAACGATAAATCCTTGCATACCTTGTATGGCGGCTTCTGCATCAATTTTATTTAAAAATTTAACAAATCCACAATTTTTACCAATTGGTATCTTTACAGTGAGTATTGTACCAAATGGTTGAAACAGTAATTGTAATTGCGATTCACTTACTTTTGAATTTAACCCACCAATAAATACAGTTGTATTGTTTGGATCTATGTTTGATTGTTGTTGAGGTAATGCCTCAGCAAATTCAAAATTAGTATTAGTATTATTATTAAGTAAATTATTTGCTGTCTTCATAAGTAAAGGAGTATCGTTATTAGGTGATTGTTGCAGTTGTTGTTGTTGTTGTTGTTGAGTTTCATTTTGCCAAACAACATTGGTATTTCTTGGTGTAGCATAAGCCACTCTTAAACATCTTCCTTGAAACCAAACACCATTCATTTCAATAAGAGCTCTTCTACGTTCTAATTCGTTACCAAATCTAACAAAACCAAAACATCTAGAGGCACCAGTAATTGGATCTGTCATAACTCTAACGGTTTTAACACTTTGATACGATTTTTGAAATAAAGTTAATAAATCTGCTTCAGTAACCATTGGAGATAAATCCCCTACAAATAAAGAAAATTCAGGTGTTGTTGGTATTGAACTTTGTAAAGTTGCCCCAGAAGCCCAATTTAATCTAAAAGTTCTTTGACCTGTTGGATTAGTGAATAAATTTGTTGAACTTGACTTAAAATTTGGTAATTTATGTGAATTTAAAGTTAAACCGAATTGGGCATCTTCTTGTGAATCGAATTCAATAAAGCAATAACCAGCATGATGTAATTGGGTTGTCTTTGGATCGATAAAAGAAATACCGTTAATATTAATTCTTTTACCTGTAGATTCTTCATCTGTATCATTGGGACTACTTAATTGATCTTCAATAGTCGAACTACATGGAATAAGTAAATTTTTTTTAGCTCTGATTAATTTGACATTAACATTTTTGTTAGCATGTTTCCAAATTTCATGAATAGTGAATTCATCGAAAGATGGATCTAAATCACCCATCCATAAAGTTCTTGGAGGTTCCGTAGAGGTTTCTATTGTTGAAGATGGAGGTAATGGGATCTGTGTACCATCTGCGGCCCTTGCAGCAAATAAAAATTTGTTATTATCTTGGGAATAGTTTAAAACTTGATTATTTTCCATTGCAAAAAAAAAGAGAATAAAAGGAGAGAAAAAAAGAGAGATGTAGGAATAATTAAAAATTAATATGCTATAAATGCTTAAAGGAATGAGACAAATAAAAATGACAAAACGGGGATATGCTGGTAAATACAATGACGAAGAATTAAAAAACACTTATAGTCTCTAGAAAGCAGAGATGATGGATAAAATATGACGACAATTTTTTATAATAAGAATGAAATTTTTTTTTGTTGTTCCAGTAGAAAATATAACAGGTAATCAAAAAATATGATATAGTGTATGTAAACTTGATTGTATTAATGTATTATTGTAAAGTTATAGTAATATATATTATTCTATATTGATTGTTCTTTTATAAATGTGGCAAAAAAAGGGAATCGAAGGGGATGGCGGGGAATATTCGTTGGCGGTGATTTTGCAGAGACGCGTTTTTTTTTGTTTATAAAAGAAGATAGAGAGAGAGTAGTAGTAGAGTAGAGTAGAGTAAGTAAAAGAGAGTGGGTAAGAGAGTAGTGATAGGATTATGGATAGGGATACAAGAATACTGTTTAGACAGAGGGGGTCCAATCTTAGGAAAACGGTAGATGAGGATAATATCCTGGTCATTCGTACACCACTGAAACTAGAAGATCAAACAGCAAACAAGAAGTTCAGTGAGAATGTGGAAACAACAACTCCTGTATTTGCAGATATAGAACCGCAACAAGAAGTTTTTGATGAGCCTGTGTTCAAGAAACCGAGGCTGTCACATGACCACAACAACAATAACAATGTTGAACTCACACACGATTATGGGTACCTCCAACAGCCGCCAACGATACAAGAAGAAGAAGAAGAAGAAGAACAGCATCCTGTTGTTTATCAATTTCCACACTCAAACAAGGAACTCAAGGTGTCGTCGGCTTCAATCGCTACCATAGATACGTTCAAGAGACTCATATCCGGTCTTCTACGAGATACACTAATGAAGAAAGCTATACGAGATTTCAACATGAAACATGATGATACAGCAAAAATGATGTACAAATTAGACCTGAAAATTTTTGAATCGCTGGAAAAATCTGTCACTGACGATTTGGAAGATATTCAAGATATCAATGTTGCGAATAACGAACTGCTAGCTCAGATATCAAGAGTTGTTCGCAGACAAACAAAACTGAAACAGGAGTGTGTTTCTACAAGGGAGCAATTCAACGAACTCATGAGTAGCGAACAATGGTGGTACGACGTGAGAAAAGAACAAGGAGAACTAGCCACAAGATTAACCGTCAACGAACAACTAAACGCACTAACAAAAGTAATGACACAACCACACCAACCACCAAAGCAACAAGAAGAACAAGAACCAAAGGTAAACCTACAACCTCTGTGTGATCTCCTCCATCCACAGACCGGATTAGTAGCAAGCTTACATCGAATCACTCAGTCACTAGATAATACCTAAAAGTAAATCCACATTTCCTTCTGTTTACTCAGAAACACCCGCAGAACCCGTACAAAATGGCTTCTAGAAGACTGCGTAGAAGCCCCGTTGCCCGGACAGAAAGAACGTTCTTTTTCGATTTTTTTTTTCTTTACTGAAATAAAATAGTTTTGTTGGAAAGAAAGAAAGAAAGAAAAAGAAGCTGCCATAATCAGTTGTTGCAAATAATAAGGGCTACCTTGTGAGTGCTGAGCTGATTTTATAATTTATATAGTTTTAGTCTATTATATTATTACTTAGTTACTTAGGGACGAAAATTATATTATGTCTTCTTCCAAAGAGAAACTAAAACTCGATCCTGACATGACGGCTAATGTTCAGAATTTTAAAACGTTGGTTAAACATCTTTATTATGATAGAATTTTCCCAATTTTACCTATAGAATCAACTTTACAAACTTATTTAGATGTCGAATCTGAACCCTTTTATATTTCATGTCGTTCCGTTATTATGAATGTTGCTATTTCCAATGATTTAAATACTATTACCGAACAAACTTTAGATTTAATTGATTTGATTTTACAGGATAATGAAATTATCTCTTCAAAGATTAATGATGACTGTATTCATTCGATCTTAGTTTTACTAAGATTACTTTGTGATACGATGGAATATTACTGGGATAATATTGAAACAACTGAAACAAAATCAAATATTAATGATGACGATGATAGCAGGAATGTTAATAAAAAAATTATTTCAAGTGCAATTATTGGTTATTCAATTGTTAGACCAGGTTTTCATCAAAAACCACCAAATTTTTTAAATAAAAATATCTCATTAAGGTTAATGAAAACTTGTTCAAGGATTAAATTTAATATCAGAAATTTAAAAATTTTGAAAAATATGTGTTTCCATTTATTTTCATCCTCAAATTCAACTGTTTATCAAAATATATTACCATCATATCAATCATATTTAAAGAAAAAAAATTATCCAAAATTTATTACAATATTTGATATTGCAATTGGTCATATATTTAGATTTGCTGCCGCTTCAAATCCAATCGAATATTTTGAATTCATTAAAAAAAATTTACAAGAACCTTTAATTTCATCATCAAATATTTTCCTTAATGAATTAAAAATTATTCAAAATTTTGAATTATTAGGCTTTGCTTATTTAACAAAAGTAACTTTACCAAAATATCTCGAATTGATCAAAAATTTATTAACACATATTAAAAAGACTTTGTATAGTCATTTAGTACTATATTTTACTTCAAAAGCTTTATCATTTTGGATAATGGCAAGACCACCAGAATATATCCAAATTTATCGTAAATTACAAGATTATGACCATAATAAAAATGATCCTTTAATCAAATCACTTTCAAACCTTGTAAATACTTTATTTGAAGACGTTTATTCATATTTTAACGTTTCTCATATTTTAACAACAACGCATAGTTCAATTACAACAATAATACCGAATCAAGAACTTACATCGTCATCATCCGCATCTGCATCTGCATCAGCATCAGCAACAACACCCAATAATAATAATAATATATTAATGAATAATAACTCCCCATCATCGTCTTCTTCGTCATCTGCATCCTCAATAACGTCCCCAACATCACCAGCATATTTATCCATGAAATTAACTAATAACGAAGCAAGTACAAATGATCTCACAAGCATGGGTACGTTACATGCAAAGACTCCAATGATATCAACGACACCAACAATTAATGCATTGTCGTTATTAAATTCACCAAAACAATCTTCAACAGAATTAAATCAATATTTTCAAAATAGAATACCATCCAATAATGTAAATAATAATAATTCGGATTTAATTCATTCTTCATCTTTCACTACCATTAATTCACTCGGATTTCATGAATTTACTAGAAGAGATGCTGTAAATAATAGTAATAATTCCACTACAAATAATAGTAGTAATAGCCCTAATAATAATCCTAATAGTAATGCCACCATCAGTGGATTTTCACTTAATAGCAACCCAAGTAGTAATAGTATAAGTAGCTCATTAAATTCAAGTTTACTTACTAATGATGCTCGCAGTAGAACGTTAAGTAATACGACTGGTTCAAGTAATCTAAGTGAACCAAATAATGACAGCAGCAATAATAATAATGAAACTGATAAGAAAAAACAAACTGATTTCATTCATTTAGAAAATATATTGGATTTGTATACACATTTCGATGATTACGAATCGTTACCTCATACTTCTGTTTTAAGATTTTTAACTGCACTGTTAATGTTAGACACCGAAGTCTTTGTTGAGTTGAATCAACAAAGTTTTAAAAATATTCCTGACTCAGATGCAAAAGCAATGAGGTTTAATCATGATAATGCAGAAGACGCCAATAATTCAACAACTGAACTCACCAGTGGTCCACACAATAATAATGAAGATAATGAAAGAGAAAAAAATGTTCATATGAAACATTTTGCATCCAGTTTGAAAAAACTTACAACACTTCAACTATCAAAGAAAAAATCATTGAAATTTGTACAGTTATTAATTAAAAATCTTAATGGTTCACAAACGGTATCAGATACAGCTCTTTTGGATTCAATGAGAGCCATCCTTGGTTTATTCTCATTAAATTCTTCAGCATCTCTATATGATAAAAAACTACCTTCAGTAATTTTTGCCAAAAGATTAATTGAAATTTTGGGTGTTAATTTGGCAATCGGTGAAAATTGGCAATTCAACACTAAAGTAAATTATTTTTTGAAAAATGTCTTTAAAAAATATTCGCTAACTTTTTTCCAATTGCAAGTTAAGTATTTCTCATCAGCAATTCAGTTAGAGCATGAATATTTTTTGGCAAGGTTAAGCTTAAACAAAATCATTGACACTTTGGATTTTCAAAAATTGAATTTATACACCGAAAGTTTCAGGATTTTCTTTTATTTACCAACTTCAGAAGAGTTAAGGAAAAAAATTGCATTTCAAACTTCAGACTTTTTTAAATCATTATTTTGTACTGCATCTGATGTCACTTTACAAACTTTTCCAAGATTTGATGATAAAATTTCTGATATTATTTCTTCAATTCTTGATGGTACGATCTTAAATCAAAGTGGTATGAGAAAGTTATCAAAGGAAAACACAGATCCGTCATCAGGCAATCCTCAACCGGCATCTCCAACTGAGAGTTCAATCCTGGCGGCGACTTTAGAAGATAATACAGTTGTACAATCTGAATGGTCTCCACGTTTAATGGCGAGATCCCTTTCTTCAAATTATTATGCCAATTCGGGTAGTAACAGTAACTCAAATTCAACTATAGATCAAACAAGCATTAATCAAGTTTTTGCACCAAGAGCAAGAAGTAGTAATACAAGAAATACAAGGATTTCGTTTCATATTCCTTCTAACGATTCTGTTGTGGAATCGACGTCATCATTTATTTCACGTGAACCATCACATTCACCTTCTTTATCTGCTCAACTTATGACCGCAACAAGTTCTACACCTTTACAAAGAAATATTAAATCTCCTTTGAAGCAGACCACTGCAAGGTCAAGAAGATATTCAGAAGAAGGTGGTAATAAATTTGTTAAGGCAAAAGTCGGTTCCATTTCAGAGCAAAAACCAAGTATTAGTAGTCATCTAAAACAAGAAGTATTTTACGGGAAACAAATCATGATTAACATTTTGAACATTTTCAAGAGAATGACAAGTTATTTTATTCTTCCTCATGACCAAAATCCTGATCTATCTTGGGTCTCTGAAGATTTCAAAAATATTATTAAACCTATTTTTGTTTCCATTGTTGAAACTGATGAAACTTTGCAGTCTACAGCTCAATCATTTATGGATGTGTTGTTAGAGTATATTAAAGAGTTTAGTATCGACAAGACACCAATGACTTTACAAGGTTATTTGCTTATTTGTACGTATACCATTTGTTTATTTGCCATGGAACTATTCAATTTAAACATCACTTCCGAAAAACGTGCCATTTTGTTGGATATTTTAATTAAATATTTACATTTACGTGCGTACCTGATTAAATCTTCTCAAAACACAGAGCGCATGGAAGCTGCCAACGATGTTGAACAATCTACGTTTGCATTAGTTTTAGGTACTGTAGGTCGTGGTATATTTGTCTCTTTCTACAGTAATGATCCAAAGATTCAGAAACTACTAATTGTAGCCAACTCTGAATATTACAGTCTGGTGGAGTCGTATAGAGAACATGGTGGACTTGTAGATAAAGATGTCATATCCAATTTGGGTTTTGCGGAACTAATTGTTAAGGATAATATGTTTGCTACATCAGGTTCGGTTGCCTTTCAAAGACGTATCAGAAATGCACTTCTACAATTTAGAAGTAAACCAGATTCTGTTATGTTGGACTGTATTGATAATATATTTAAGAAATGGTATTATTTTACCAAGTTAGAAAGGAAATTGAATCAAAGAGAATTATCTGATTTTAGAAATTTTGCAGGTATTTTATCCTCTGTTTCTGGTGCTTTTCTGTCTTTGGAAAATTCAAACGATGGAGCTGTCATGGAAACCATCAAAGATGATGCTCACCGAAAGATTGAAATTGATAATGAAGCTAATGCTTTATACAACGGATTTGCTGAATTCAATGATCTATTAAGAAAAGATTTTAATTATTTTATATTCAAACAATGCCAATGGTTAAATAATCCAGATCTATTGACTAGAGAAAATGCAAGAGATATTTTGAGCATTGAGTTACATCCATTATCGTTCAACGTTTTGTTCAATCATTTGAAAGTTCGTATTGATGATATTATGTACTTGGATTTATCAAATCCAGAAAATGAATTGTCATTTGTGTTATTAGAACAGATTATTATAATTTTGAGAACAATCTTAAGAAGAGATGATAACGAAGGTGTTATGCTTTTGTTTTCCATAGATATAATAGAAGTTGTGGATAAGTTAATACCGCTGGTCAAGAAAATTCCCCATGATTCGTCAAAATACTATAAAGCAATAATTCATATGTCAAAAATGTTTAAGGCAATGGAAAATTCAGAAAAATCCCTAGCGATTAAACATCATTATTCATTAAAAAATAAATGGCTTAAGTTAGTCACAAGTTGGTTTCATACAACCATCCTGAAGGATTACGATTTAGAAAATTTAGCAAAGCCACATAGGGAAATGAATTTGCAAAAACGTGATATGGATTTTCTTTACATTGATACTACAATTGAATCATCTAGAGCAATTGCATATTTAACAGAAAATGTTCCATTAGAAGTCGCTGCAACTGGTTCCGAAGAGGAAGCCCAGAGGTCAAAATCAGTGTTTTTCGGTAACTATTTCAATATTTTATTGAAAGGTTTGGAAAAAAGTATGGATTCTGATAAATTCCCAGTATCTTTGAAACATAAAATGAGTCTTTTGAATGAAAATGTTATTCTAGCATTGACAAATCTCTCAAACGCAAATGTAGAGGTCAGTTTACAATTTACTATTCCAATGGGTTATTCAGATAATAAGAATATTAAAATTGCTTTCCTAAAAGTTTTTACGAATATGCTATCAAAGTATCCCCTTCAAAATAAACAAATTGAAGAAGAAAAGTTGGCGGCAATGGATCAGTTATTAAAGTACTGTATACCAAATACCGACATTGCATTAGCTGCAGCCAGAGTATGTCCTGCAAACGATATTGATGCATACGCTGCTGTTTTGGTGAATGGATTCGAGACTAGAAACGCTTCGCATATAGTTGTATCTCAATTGATTATAGACGAAATCCAGTGCTCTTCAAGACCCACTGATATTCTAAGAAGAAACAGCTGTGCGACAAGGGCATTGGCTCTATTGTCCAAGGATAAGGGTGGTGATTATTTAATTCACACATTGAAGCCAGTATTGCAGAATTTGATTGATAATGAAGACTTCTTTGAAATTGAAAAACTGAAACAGAACGATCCAAATGCTGAGAAACAGATCGATTTATTTGTTAAATATATGGGTGCAATAATTGACGCCATTACGAACTCGATCAGTTATTTCCCACCTGATTTTTTTTACATATGCCAACAAATTTACTTGGAAGTGAAAGAAAATTTCCCTGATTATGCTTATGTTGCTGTAGGCTCTTTTGTCTTTTTAAGGTTTATATGCCCAGCTTTAGTTAGTCCAGAAACCGAAAATATTACTGAAATGACTAGTACACGCGGGAAACGATCACTAATAACATTAGCTAAAATCATACAAAGTATTGCCAATAGATCTGACAGCTTGGTCAAATGGCCTGCACTTGATTCCAGATGTGAATTTTTACAAGATTGCAGTGCCAAAATTTTCTCATTTCTTGCGGAAGTGTGTAAACCGGAGAGAGAAATTCATATTGAGATAAGACTTAACGGCCCACCAAAACCATTTGACTTCGGTTTCCTTCACAAATACTTGTATACAGAGGGTATTGAAATAAGAAAGCAGTTATTGAGTGGTTTCGGTAGATTGAAAAATATGGAATTCCTTGCTCGCACGGTATCGCTTGTCGATGATTTATTGGGGCAATTAGGTGAGCCTAAGATTGAATATAATAATGAAATTCCAGAATTCATCAGAAGGCATAGTGATGAATACCCGAAACTCTATGAATTTATGAATAGGCTAGCATTCAGGAGTTATGTTAACGTCGATCAAGATCTGAAAATTATACGTGAGTCTCTGTCATCTGAAGGTGTTCCTATAATAACATTAACTTTGAGAAAATTTGCTAAATACGGTATAGATTTGGAAACAGCGGTTTTTAAACTATTCCAGGTGTATGTCAGAGTATGGTCATCGAAACATGCCTTTGTTCTTGACTGTACGGAGTATAATGAAGAAGAACTTGATATAAGAAAATTAATATCCTTGATTAATAATTTAGTGCCTGAGTTCGCTCCACAGAATTGTAAAGCAGTTTATTTTTTGAACGTTAATGAAGAGATTCTGAAACACTGGGAATCCATATTTGAACATAAAAACTTGTACGTCTCAAATAATGTTCCTCATTATTTTATTAATACTAATTCAGATAAAGAACTCATCAAGTCATTGAGATTAAGTAGTCAAGGTTTGGAGGTTTTACAAGATGTTCGCGTATCGCTTCACGATCTAACATTGTATGATGAAGATAAAAATCGTATAGCCCCTGTTTCGTTGAAAATTGGTAATAAATATTTCCAAGTGCTACATGAGACCCCCAGACAATTTAAATTGATACAGATGGACATGCTAATCAACTTGAAAGTTAACGAAGTTTTTGAGGTGTCTAAGATTTTATCCTCCCATGTTTCTTCAATTACTGGTGTTTCAGGAGAATTTGTTGTAAATTTGGTTGATGGTAGACGGTTGATCTTTTGCAGCTCGAAGTATTTGGAAATTGTTAAGATGTTTGACTATGCTAAGGCTAGGGAAGAGACAGAATACACTAATGAGGAAAATATCATAAACGTTTTGGCACAGTCAAAAAGTGGTGATAATATGAACAGCCTTACAGAAAGTAGAGAATTGATTGGCCATTTGATTTTGGTCATGATGGTCGGGTTATTTAACTCAGATGATGTAGTCAAAAATCTTTCTTATAACCTGCTCGCTGCCGCTGAGAAAGCATTTGAATTAAATTTTGGTACACATTTCCATGAAACGCCAGAAGTTTACGTTCCGACTGATGTCACGACATTTTTATCTATGGTAGCAAAAGCAGTTTCCTCATGTCATCCTGAAATCACCTTTTATTTATGGAAGTATATTTTAGAAGGTTTGGAAAACAATGTTATTCCGAAGAACTATATCCCGCAAACAATTTGTTCTCTTGCATACTGGGTACCTAATTTGTATGAACATGTTTATCTGGAAGATGAAGAAAATGGTGCAGACAAAATTTCAAAAATTATCCGATCCTTGATAAGATTGACGATTGCTGAGCCCGCTTTTACTACAGTTTATTTACATGAGCTTTGGTTTTTATTATCGGCTGACGGTAGAATGACAAGATTGTTGGTTAATGAAATTGTAAATCATTGTTTAGAGAGAGATTCCGAAAACAGAGACTGGGAAAAGATAACTGTATTACTTACGGGTTTTCCAACCATCGAAGTAACATCAGAAGTGATTAAGAAGTTGATGAATATAATCAATTCATTTTTACCGTCATTGAAGTTGGAAGCAATAACGCAAAGTTGGTCCGAATTAAAGATACTGGTGCGTGTAGCTGTATACCTATTTTTTGAAAATACTTTGTTGACGCAAATGTTCCTTCCAGAAGTTTTATTTATTGTATCCTTACTCATTGATGTTGGACCAGCAGAGTTGCGAAAATCTTTACATGAACTTTTGATGAACGTGTGCAGTTCATTGACTATTAATTCATCACTTCCAGAAGAAAAGAAGAAACAATTGGATATGATTACAAAAAGAATTTCAAAACAGAAGCTCAAGTTTATGTTTGGATTCAGTCAATATAAAGGCAGTGTATCGTCGAGTTTCAACTCTGGTTCTTTCTCGAGTAAATTTAATGTCTTAGACGGTTTTATTAACAATCTTATGTCACTGATGGATCACTCCTCTGAATATGAGGCTATCCAATGGAAAACCAAATATCAGAAATATATCAGTGAGTCAGTTTTTACTAATAATTCATTCTTATCGGCTCGGGCAATGATGATTCTTGGTATATGTGGTAAGACACATACTTCCCAAATGATGTGTAAAAATTTACTATTGGAGACCATGAAGATTACTGCTTCTCCACATGTCACGGATGAATTATTATTTTTGATCTTATCACATGGGTTTGCGTATAGTAAAATTGTAGAAGGGCTAGACCCCTCTTCAGAACTAATGAAACGTATGTTTTGGTTATCTGTGGCATTCACTTATTCCGTTCACCCTGCAATATTTGAAAGTGGTTTAATATTTATGACCAGTTGTATCAAACAGCTGTATAAATATCATTTTGAGCATGGTTTGAGGAATGAAAGTGTGATGTTAATTACACATTTGTTAAAAGCCAGAAAATTTGCAGAAACATTTTTAGCTGACTTAGAAGAACCTCATGGCCTTATTTGGAATGAGGATAACTTTGTTACGATTATTGCAGCATTTGTTGGTAGGGGATTGTCAATTCCATTTGTTCGAGCTAATGCCTTAGAGTGTTTACAATTGATTCTTACACATTCGTATCATGAGTACACAATTTTCCCAGTTGCAAAACAATACAAAAGTTACATGTTTTTATTATTTTTAGTTCTGGGCCAAGAACAATTCAATAATTTCCTCAAAACGATAGAATTTGAGGAGAGCTTTGTTCATATTTCCTCACACATTGCAATGCCAAAAACACTGATTGAATGGTTATCTTCTGATGAGGGAGCTTCAAGAGATGCATTATATCAAGGTGCAATGCTATTTAAGAACCAAAACACAGATGAACCTACCAAGATAAGGTTTATTCTAATTATGAAGCATTTGTTAGAAACAAAACCAATATGTTTATTTAGATTTTACGGTACTATCAGGTACGAAATGAGAAAGATATCTTCTTTTGAACAGAATTCAGAATGTGTACCTCTAGTATTTGAAATTATTGCCCAAATGGTTAGGTTTAACGAATATGCTACATTGGACACTTATTCAGGGGAATCAAAAGAGAGAATGACTAAAGCTGGCCTGAAAATAATTGAGTTTTCCCAAATCAATGAAGACTCGTTGGAAACTATGAGAAAATTGTTTACTCAAAAACCATCCATGTTATATAAAAGAAAAAGAGCTCTAGCATTATTGATATCAAGACTAGCATGCCCGGAATAAAAGTATTAGGATTATATATGACTTTAAATACATAAGTAAATTTTATGAATACTACATTTGAAACAAAATTAGTAAAAAGTATATTATTCTTATTTCGTTAAATCTAGTATACAAAGCTTTTGTTATAGTTAACTGTTCTAATGCGGCGATCTTGGTGATTTCTATAAAATATGAGAGTAGGTACGCTTTTACTTATTTTCAAATCCAAATGCTTGTCTATGCAACTTCTCAAATTCTTTTTTATCAGACTTATATAATAGCATAGTTATTCTTGCATCTTCCACAGAAGAATGTTCACCATCCTGTATACTCATCTTCAAAACTTCCTTAGACAGTTTTTTTAAACTTGGAGATTTGCCCTGGGCATATTTTTGTCTAAATGGAAGATGTCTAGCAGTGTCTCTAATCATTGATTTAGGATGAGAGAGAAGTAAAGTCTCTAAATCATGTTTGATGGCGTGCCCCACAAGGATCCTTGACTTTAAAATTTCTGCACATTTTGATTGAGCCTCTTTAAATGTAATTGCGTTTTTCATATGTTCAGGTTTTATACCACTAACCCATGTTCTCCAATCGGTAACCTTCTCTCTTGGCTGAACAAACTCATCCATGACAACATGACCAAAATAATTTGTAATTGATATTCTTGCAAGCGCTGAATCTTTACCCTCTGATCCAATACCTACAAATTCACAATCCATAGCAACAAATTTCCCGATCTCTTTAGATTTTTTACTACTTGGGAGATTTGTGAAATCCGGTTTGGTGACCTCAGTTGAAGTTGTTTCTTCAGTAGTGACTTCTTCAGACTTAAACTGAAATATTTTACCTTCTTTTTTATTGAGTTCATGTTGGGTTATTTCTTTGTTCATAGAATAAACCATGCCCATAATTTTGCTATCTTTTTTCACATATTTGTCTGCTTTAACATGATCTTTTTTATGTTTAACAACCTTCTTGTTAGTCTTCGTAACAACAACCTTTTTGGATTGTTGTAGTTTTAACCAATTTGAGGACAACGCCATTTTTTAATTGAATATATGATAATTAAACGAATCTGATGTTGTTGTAACGGTTATCCAGATTATCTACTAAATAAAGTGATCGAAAAATTGCTATATTAATATAGTCATTACTCGATACTTTTAGAGATGAGCTTATAACTTTTCCAAAAATTTTCATTATCGCAGACGGCCGGGTCACCCACAGTTATATAAGCACGAAAATACCTTAACTTGACGTTTTTTAGTAGACGATTTCAATCATATTTTGTATATTGGATCAAGAAAGTAGTTAGTTGTACATAAAAAGGCGTAATTAGGTGATCAGTGACTACATATAATGGATCCGGTAGCTTCCATCAACAACCTACGGGCTCAATTTCTGCGGGTGTGTCCCGAAAAGGATCAGATGAGAAGAATTATTAAACCATACGATACAGAGATAACAGCAGCAGCGGCAAATTATGATCTGCTTAACAGTAAAATCAAAGGCTTTTATCAAGATGCTAATGGAACGAATATGCTATCTCAACTTGAATCTCCTCCTATATCAAGCAATTTTATGGAAGACTATTTGAACCCTTTGAGGATTACAAGAATGAGAAAGGATATCGATGAGAATGATAATCTAGATTTCAAAACTAAGGAAAATTCACTAGCCGAAACTATTACTAAGAGAAATGTTACGACAAATATTGACGATAGCAGACTTATCCTGGAAGGTGACAGCTTAACATTCAATCCACAAGAGACATTAAAGCTTAATAATTTACTAGATTCAAAAAATGCGGGTAAAGGAACTCTTAAGACTGGGAGCAATGATAATATCTCTGTGAGTACAGATTCTGATTCTGATACAAGTCAAACAAAAAAACGAAATACAAAGAAATCTAGTTTACCTTTCAAAAGAATTTTTAAAGGGAAGAAAGATATACACACCGATAATGGCAAGAAGAAAACAATTAGTAATTTACGTCATTCACGAGGACTAACTGCGATAAAGAGGCAAAGTAAATATGCTATGAATTTTGATTATGATGAAAATCTCGAAGAGGATGACGATGATGAAGATGATGACGACGAAGATGATAGTCATTTACGTGCTCAATTCTTTCAACTGAATAAAACAAACAGAAGAACTCGCAGTAACTCGACATTAGAAACTATTGGCGAAAGAACTGCAATGAGCGATTCACATAATGGTGGAAATAATATTAATAACAACGACAAGAGTAGCATTATCGATAATGAAAAGGAAGTAAGTAATAACAATAGTAGTAGTTATAGGAACAATGACAAAAACGGCATGTTTAGCAACAATGATAACAATAGTGACAACAACAGCATCAAAAATAGCGAGAAAACCAGTATCACGCATAATAATAATAGCAGTAATTACGAAAAAAGTACCAATGATAGTATCAGTACTGCAGGAATTATTTCAGGAAACGTTTCGAGGTTAAAATCACATCTACCCCAATTACCAATTTTGGATAGTACGAGAAATGCAAGCAGTTCAAAGTCAGAATCTATCAACACTTCAAAAAGCCCTCCGACCAAAGATCAGCACTCTAACAATGAAATTATTGGCAATGAATCGAAACAAGACGATTCAGATCTCTCTGATATAGAATCATACATCAATGGGCAAGATTTAAACAGCTTAGCCATTGACATGATCGATTCTCGTAATAAGACAGCTGATACACTAACGCCTACAATTTCAAAGCAATCCGAGTTTCAAAATAGTATGAGTGGTCTTCCTAGTGATACCCCGTCAAGGGAAGACCTGAGTGTGGTATCCTCATATGGTAAATCATTGTTGGGTTCTGATTATAGTGGCAGTGAATTCATAAAAAGAACTGACTCTGCGGTTACAAGCAATGCAATTTCTTTGGATTCTGAAATTCCCAGTCATAACATTTCATCACATTCAATACCTATGTCATTTGAAGGGTATGGACTATACCATGGAGAAGATGATTCAACACTGAACAATATTTTTGATAAGGCGGTGGTGAATATAAGCTCTAGAAAAAACTCACAAAGAAGGGAAAGAAGAAGTCTGAGTTTTTCTAGAAGAAATTCCGTGACTACTAACATAACTGGTAAGAGATCATCAAATCCAAATAAAATTCAAGTACTGCAAAAAAATCATATAAGGTCAGCATCTGCAAATAGTAGTGATCATAATCGGCAAGTCGGCACCCTAGCTACCTCTGTCCAGAAAAGCAAGAGTTCTTTGAGAACTCCATCTTTTATTTTTCAACCTTACGATAGTGCCAGTAGACGAAACTCTAAGGATAATTTAATAAGCTTTGACAAATTAATAGATTTTCAAAAACCTAAGCAAACAAGTTCTAACCTCTCTTCTTTATTTAGCAGGAGGAAGCAAAAGGTCACAGACCCAGCAGAGGCATTGGAATATTTCGCATTTGTTTCTGGTACGACCGTTCCTAGTTCAGAGGCTATGGATTTAGAGGTATATATCCAAGCTTCTAAAACGTTTAAAAGACATTCTTTCAAAACAAGGGTTAGAAAAACAGCGAAAGTTTTTGAAGTGATAGGGTATATATTATATCTATATTCAACCAAATGGAAGCCAGACAATTTTGAGAAGGATGGTTTAAATACTACCGAGTTGATGGATCCTAATAATTATTCTTTGAATATCGTAGATGAAGATGGTGATCCATTTGAAGATAACTTTGGTAAGTTAAACAGAAAGATTAATATGGAGTCAATATCGGACAATGAGGTTGTATTATGTAAGGTTAATGAGCCTGAGAAGGCTAAAAACGATGCAGAGACACCTATTCCTTATGACTTAAATGGTGATGTCATTGACTATGCAAAATCTATAATATCAAAAGCATCAAATTCAACCACGGATGGAACAGAATCAACAATTAATCAACTAAGCTTTTACAAACCAATCGTTGGAAATACAGATACCCTTATCAAATCCGGTAATAATTCAAATGTCATTGAAGTTACGGTGTATAAATATCTTAATGTCAATCCAAAATTTAATTATACGACAGTTAATGTTTTAGTTACGGGAAACATAAACGATATTTTAGTGAAGTATTGTAGAATGAAAAATATGGACCCCAACGAGTACGCATTGAAAGTTATTGGAAAGAATTGTATATTGGATTTGAATGACACGGTTTTAAGGCTTGATGGCAACAACAAAGTTGAAATTATTTCTAAAAAGGATGCTAGGAAGTTACAATTGGAAAAGATTAAACCTGACATACGGAAACCTAGATTACCCACTATTCAAAGTAATGATTTGACACCACTAACATTAGAGGTTGCCCCATCATATTTGATGTCCACAAAAAGTGAAATTGCAAGTACAACAGAACCCCAAATAGAGGCGAAACCACAGATTAGAACAAGGAAAACTTCAGGGAAGTATAAATTGAATTTAGCTAAACAAGCCTCCACTTCTAGCAGTTCTAGCTTTAATGTTGCTAGCAGTAGTGGATTTTTCAAAACAAAGAATTCCTCAAAGTCATCGCTACATACACCATTACAATATTATCATCAGAACCATTCTGACCAATTCAATGAGTATTCGCCGGATACTACGACAGGCAATAATTTTCAAGATTTATTTTCAGGTGCTTATCATAAATATAGGGTTTGGAGAAGACAACAGATGTCACTTATCAATAAGCATGAGCGAACACTAGCTCTTGATGGTGATTACGTATACATTGTGCCACCTGAGGGTAAAATGCATTGGCACGAAAATGTGAAGACGAAATCTTTTCACATCAGTCAAGTCATTTTAGTTAAAAAATCCAAACGAGTGCCAGAATACTTTAAGATTTATGTGCAAAGAGGTCCAGGGGATATTAAAAGATATTATTTTGAAGCTATTTCTTCTCAGGAATGTACTGAAATAGTAACAAGAATTCACAACCTGTTAAGTGCATATAAAATGAATCATAAGTAGGTTAGTTGTTCAATTAGATATTTATCATGCATATATTTTTTTTCTTTTTAACAAAAAGTAGGACATCATTTGAAGGACAATCTTAACCGTCCTCACTGGATTGTGGGCTCATATTGCTGTCACTTCTCTGATATATTCTTTCAATGCTCCATATATAAAGTGCCAATTCTATCTTCTGATTGGTTAAATCTCACTTTTTTTAAATTGCAAACGCGGTGTACTGATGGTGAATGTAGCCTCATCTTTAAATACGCTCGAGGTTTTAAAGGATATGGAACTCTTGAAATACTTAGTATATGTTTGTATTTTCCGTTTGAAGACAATTGTTATTCGACAGTTAGTATTGCTATCATATAGAAGCGTTAAAGCACATATAAAATAATAATTTGTAAATCAAAAGACAATGGGAGGAGCATATCAAATTCTCGGTAGAACATTTCAACCATATCAGCTATCAATTGCCACTTTACTAACAGTTAGTCTGTTCATCATGCCAAATCCATTCGCAGCTAAAAAACCGAGAACAATAGAATTAAACGCTGGCTCTAAGGATGAAGAGGCCTTCATCAAGAATTATTTGGAAAAACACACCGAGGAAACTGCAAAAACTAAATAGGGAAAACTATACTTCTCGTAATACATATTTCACATTTTCTCCATTTTTCAATCATGTATATGTTAACGTTATATATTCATATATTCATATAGTACAGAAATAAAATCTTAAAAATAAAATCATCGCTGATGTTATCTCATTAATCACCCGTCTGATATCCTACATTCGAGTTATAGAAAAGCTTAGCGTAAGAAATTATTAAGATAAGAACCCTTCAATTTGTTACTAGTTAGCATTGAAAGCTGAAATGTAATTAATTTTTGATATTGAAAACGTAATATATAGATATATATATATGACTTATAGTATGATGTTCACCATTTAAGCCATTGCAGTTTTGCTTTCAAAACAAAAAATGCTATCAATCTATAAATAAAAGCAACACATATGACTATACCTAAATATTTGCTCGTACTCTTAACCAGATTGTACGATTCTAAAACATGTCTACCATTGGAAAACTGGCAGGAACCATCAGGTAGTTTACCTCCATCTTCACAAGTCAGTTCTAGATCACTTGGAAATGCAAGGTTAATTATGATAACCGATGTATAGCCTACAGGATTTAAGTAATTGATACCTCTTAAGACCCTTGACATACTCAATGACATCAGACCTGACATCTGTGTACCGATGGTTAAGATAATAGAAATACAATTGACAACAAACCCAGGTCTTTCGAAGAAAGTATTTGTCATAATTCCCAGGGCTTCACCGCAACTGACCACAATAAATGAGCAATATACCGTTGCAAAAAAATTCCCTGCTGTTCTCGGTAAACCACATGCCAATACTGTGAAAATAGCATATAGTATCGATGCTAAAGCAGATAATGGTAACTCTAATGTCATGTATGCTAAAAAGAATGGCCCTATACCATAAACATTATCCTCAAATTCCTTATAAAAATAGTCTCTTTCTGGTGGATAGCAAGCCAAGTTTGCCAACATACCAACAAAATATAGGGATGTCGATTCTTGTGCTAAACCTAATCTATTACTAATGCTAGTATAATTTTGTCTTATAGGAGCAAAATATAAAGCAAAAATTGCGCCAAGGCCAGGAACTTGCGCAACTCTAGCCATCAATGAATCAAAGTTTCTTATGGAAGTGGTAAATTGTCGTCTCACATTAACATAATATGCTAATGAAGAATTGCATGGTCTCCTGATACAGTCGCCATACTCATCCAAAAATGTCTCGTATGTCAATTCTGAGTTTTCCTTGAAGGGATTTTCAATTGCCTCAACATTAGTTCTCTTCTCCCAACTGGCTAAAATTCTTTCAACTCTTTCCCTAGATGCTTTTTCATTTTGTTCATTTTGAGTATTGATTGAAATCAAATCTAAGAAATGATCTGCTACATTTGTGAATTCCGGGCACTGAAACCCTAGCTGATTGAAGTAGTCAATCATTTCCTTTGGTGAACCATTGAATGCCGTTCTCCCCGATTTGGCTAATAATAATACATTACCAAATTTTTCAAATAACTCGGATCTTGGTTGATGAATGGTAAGAATCACAGTTTTACCGTACTCTAAAGATAGACTTTCCAAAATATCCAGTATTGTTGATGAGGTAAAACTGTCTAACCCAGAAGTTGGCTCATCTAATAACAGTATTGGAGGGTCATTTAATAACTGGATACCCATTGTTACCCTTCTCTTTTCACCACCACTGATACCTTTCACAAACTCATTACCAATAATGTTATTCTCACAATGTTTTAAACCCAAAGAACGAATCAATTGCTCAGTCTTTGCTTCACGTTGCTCAGCCGTTAATTCATGTAATCTTAAGTCGGCAGCAAACTTAAATGTTTCTCTTACAGTCAGTTTGGCCAGTAAATGATCATCATCTTGAGAAACATATGAACATATATTTTTGAACATATTTTCAGAAACTTCCATGTTATTGAACTTTATGGATCCAGACTTCGTGAACTTAGAAAATAGCGAGGATCTTACCCTTCCAGAAACTAAGTTAAGTAGGGTCGATTTCCCTGATCCAGATGGGCCCATAATTGCATTTACCATCCCTGGTTTGAAGGTGGCATTAATCGATTTCAAGATTTGTTTTCGTTCTTTGTGAAATAATCCTTTTTTCCAGTCACTGCCAAGAAATCGTAAGTAACTCACTTTCAAATTAATATTCTGTAGCTCAATGCATATATGATGTGCCTTAACAGTTGATAACTCTAAATCCTTTTCTTTGGTAGATTTTCCGTCAAAGACGGATTCAAAAATATTTCTAGATTCCTTTTCGTTGTTGCCATGCTTCTTCTTTTTTGATTTAATTTCACTTTGTAGTGTTATATCCACTTTATTAATATATAGCATGATTAAAGCAGATCCAGTATAACCAATACTCCAACAAAATAAAATGACCAATGGAACAGCCTGCCAATGTCGTGGAAAACCAAATGTGTCAAGAATCTGGTTACCAAGGCAAGATGAAATGTCATCAGAAGAGCAATAAGCATCGGTAAATGTACTGGATAATAAGGCCCCAAAACCATACCATGTAAACGCTATATATTTGGTCCAGCGCACATACCAACCCATTTTCTTGGCATTAACAAAGAAACCACATCCCATAGAAAGCACCGTAAAGGTTAAATTACCAACCAAAGAAGCCTTTGAGAAGTCTCTGGAGACAGCTACTGAAAGCATGGATAAACCAGCACAAGATAGTTGGGCTAAGAAAACAACAGCAAATTGAAGGAAAAATTTCTTGGCATTTGGTTCCAAACCAAACATAAAATATGTAATTACAGTGAAAGTCAAGGACATCATAACATCGTCAGTGAAAAATAAAGAAATTTTTCTGGCTGTTAAAAAGGCAGCAGGAGAAACGGAACCTTCTGCACGTTCACGATCAAATAATGAAATGTCTTGTTCACATAAACGATATGTATCAAACAATAGGTAGAGATAGCACTGTAAAATACTTACCGCATAAAGACAACTTGAAGTTGTTCTTAGCCCTTGTATTGACGTTTTATCTGGTTTATAATAAATCCATCCTGTCACAGTGCCAATTATGATTGGCTCCAAAAAAGTTGCAAGTAACGTAACATAGTCACCACTATTTAGTTTCAAATTTCTTCTTGTCAAAACCGAAACTTGTTTCCAAAATGGTAGCATGGTTGTCATATTCTGGACCTCTAGTCCTGTCAGGTTATTAATATCCCCATAATGCAAGGTAGCACGTTCATATGATGCCCAACTGTCTACAAGTTTTCCTAGACGCTTTTGGGTAACCTCTAATGCTTCCTCTGATCGACCATCGACACTTGAAAGATCTATAAAATAATCTGCAGGGTTTACCATAGATGGGACTTTATAACCTAATGACTCAAAATAGGGTATTGTGTTCTTCATTTTATCACAATATACAACATTACCCTTTGATAAAATACAAATTTGATCAAATAAAAATAAAATATCAGACCTAGGTTGATGAATAGACATAATAAAAATTCTTCCGTCTTCTTTTGCCAACTTTCTAATAGTTTTTACTACAAGATACGCGGAATATGCATCCAACCCTGTAGTGGGTTCATCCAGGAACATGATTGAAGGATTAGCAATCATTTGGGTACCTATACTAAGTCTTCTTTTTTCACCACCAGATAGTCCTCTGTGAGTGTTATCACCAACCAACGTATCAGCACAATCCTTAAGACCTAATTCATCAATTAATTGATCAACTATTTCTTGTTTAAAACTTTTAGGTTTGTTTAATTTCAGATCTGCCGCAAACATCAGAGTCTCTCTACATGTTAATCTTGGAGATAAAACATCCTGTTGAGGTAAGTACGCCATGGCCACATGTTGTTTTTTATATTGATGACCTGATACATCATCTCTTTCAATCTCCCCATTACTGATACTATCACTGGCTGTTTTATGCTCTTGAATTTGGTTTTTCCAATCTTCATCATAGCCTTCATTGTCCAATAGCTCGTTTTCTAAAACATACTTTATGGTACCTTCAGTCTTCAGACCTCCACTGATTTTAGAAGCAAGCACATTCAGCAATGTAGTCTTACCACAGCCTGAACCTCCCATGACTGCCATTATTGAACCATGCTGAAGATCCAGTGAAACGGAGTTTACAAGACGTGTATTTGTTTTAGACGCAATGATAGATAAATCTCTGACATGTAATGCAATTTTTGGTATTTTGGAAAACGAGATGTTATTCTCTACCAGGTTGAGTTCCTCGTTCATATAATCCTGACTGTTGTCCTTCTTGGTCAGCTCGTGCTGCACTATACAGATATTCGAATTTATATATCTCAAGCAGAATAAAATTTAAAATGCGTTGATATCTTTATGTTGTTATTTGAGATGACCTGCTTTGAGCGGATCCGATTTTTGTTGCCTTCAAATTTGGATTTCATTTCCATAGCAATTAATGCAGGAAGGACGCTTAACGATCGTTTAGCAGCAAACATGGATATTTTTCTGACAGTAAACAAAGCAAAGAAGAAGTGTGTCAAATGTGAGCCAGTTTGGGGTATTAGTACAATAACTCTTCGTAGGGTGACTAAAGACAACGTAGCAGAGATTGCTTGGGTAAATCATTACACCCAATAGTAGATTCTGATGAAGATCATAAATCTTCCTAAAAACTATCCTAAAAGGTCAGAATCGGGAAATGTTGATGGATATTTGTTTGGTTATACCTGTTTTGAAATTCCCTATTTATATATTAAAATAACATTAATTAGAGCCACGAAAAATTGATAAATTTGATATCTTGCCGTGCATTATTAAAGAGTTAGTGCTAATATTGATATTCGTTAAAATGGAGGTATATATTATATAATTTTGATATACCGTCGTAGAATCAAAAAGGAATAACAATGTTCCACTATATGGTAATACAATATCACACAGCTTTCTAGGTGTTGTGGGTTAAAGTCATATCTATAAATATAATTTTATAAGCCTTATTTGGTTTAATCCAGTCCCATTCAAAATCTTTTGGGGAGCCTTTTCAAGCTGCAATGTAAATATTTTTTATTCCTTTCTTGGAACTGAAAAATGTGTTGCATTGTTATTATTTTTCACAGCTTAATTATTGAAAGACTATTTAGGCAAATGAGTGAAAAAATAACTTGCAGGAAAAATTATTTTATAGTCCAAATATAATGTTACAAAGTTATATCGGTCTACCTTATTAAAAGTTTAACGAAAGTGTTCTTGATATCAGTATATGGACTTTGTTTGAGGAGTTTAGTAAATGTATTACAAAATATAAAAATAAATGTAAAAGTTAAAAAAAAATTATTCTCAAGTGCTTAAACAAATATTTAAAAAGAAAAGTTGAAAGTCATACCACCTGTAGGGAAACTTTTAAAATTTTTTAATAATATGAAGGAAGCGAAAACTTTTAGAAATAATGTGTTTTTTTGCACATTATTTAGTGTTAAAAGTACACTTATGATATGTACGCTGACGCTCAACACAAGCAGGAACGTTGGAAAACGCGAAAACTTTTTAGTTATGAAGACAAAGATGTAAAAACCGCATACTTTAAATAATACTTTTATGCTACAAAATAACGTTCAGGCTTAGGATAGAAAGCCTGGCTACATTCTGATGCACAAAAGTACATCAAGGAGCTCATGAGCGCCAGGTTTATTCATATGCGAGACCAATAGCTAGGTCCAACATACGGATTGTACAACCCGTTAGTCTGTATGCATAATTCATAGGTAGCCATATGTATATTTACTGAATTCCATTTCCTACCTATATTTTAATAGAGCACATTTTTATGCTTATTTAATATTTATTCATGTTTTAATGTTTACTATTTCTTTTTTTGTTTTGACTCCTACCGTACATTTAACATTTGTGAGAGTTATCTTTCTCTTCGTCACACACATGGAAGGCCATGCTGTCAGTTCTGCACTAGAACAAAATTGTTAATCCCCTCAAAAATAGACTAGACAAGATAAAGTCAAGATAAAAAAAAATAGATTTAGTAATGATAATATATCTACCCATTCCCTGTAACCATATTTACTGACTTACCAGTTAAAATATCAATCAAACATTACAATGCTAATATGTCTCCAAGATATGATATATCAAAAGTACCTAAAATTTATGAAAAATTATCCGATATAGTGTAACGGCTATCACATCACGCTTTCACCGTGGAGACCGGGGTTCGACTCCCCGTATCGGAGTCTATTTTATTTTTGTCTGTGTTGTGTGAATCATAAAAGATTTGATCAAGATAAGCTTTTGGTAAGCATGGCTAATATTATTATGGACATTTATTCTTTCAAGAGTAAAGTTGTTTCCTTTTTGTTGGAATTTATTTTGTTGCGCTGAGTTTTATAGGAGTTGTCCTGTTTAGGAATCTATATGTGACTAGCTCAATAATTACTAATGGACCCTTACACTAAATACTCTAACATTATTAATTTGCCAACGTTTCAATTAAAGTATCCAGCATCTTTTCATTAAGATAAATATTAGATAATTTTGACTATGTTGTTCAGGTCCTCCAGCTTAAATAGGGCCAAAACAACAACAATGTCAATCAATTCTAGAATAAAATTCGAGAATTGAAGCCACTACCTTGCTGATTCAGATGTCTTAGCTAATAGGATCAACATTGAACACTATTTATCATGCTTCGTATTTCATTTCTTTATTATCATTGAAAACTTATATGTAGTTATACAGTTATCTTCTAAATGTATCTAAAAATTGAACGCCTAAAGGCCGTTCTGGTTCATCCTCTACATTCGCATCATCTGGATGTACTGCATCTTCTTGTGTTGTGCTTGAAACTTCTCCGTTTGATTCTCTTGCAATCACATCAACACTTGGACTTTCACTCAAACGTTCTTGGTTGCTTTTAATATGATTATCTACATGCAGTAACCTTTCGATGAAAGGTAGTCGCCAACCTTCAACTCCAGGTAACAGCCCTTTATCCATGAAAATACCACAGATCCAACATACAAACCCACATGCAATACCAACCAGTCCTTGATTGAGTAGTAAGAGGCCTATGATAACGTTTATGAATAGTTGATCATTTAAAATCCATTTATATTCTCTTCTCCGATTTTTGGTTTGCCATGGATGTGCTAGTACTAATTCATATTCATATATTTGTGGTGTGTATTCCTTATAAAAATGGAATAAAGCTAGCACGATGGGTAAAGTTCCCGTAGGAAACCTATTCCATACACTCCATGGAATTAATGCACTCATCAACAGATTGAGCATCACTAGTATCGATGTGGTATAGATAAATGCTAATGCTATGACACTGCTATACTTATATGATCCCATAAGTCGCTCTAAATTTCTGAAATGGTACCATATCAGCGTTAAAAGCACAACATCACTTTCATTGAGTGCACCCAGTTGAAAGATGAGTAGCCTATAATATTGATGATATTCCTTAATGAAAGGATCATACTCTGCCAGAAATACGTATTTATAATCACTCACAGCAGCAAATAATGGAATGGCAACTGTACTGATCATGCACATTTTCGTAATTGGGTATTGTTGCAAACCAACCGGCGTATCCATAGACATTATTAGATAGTATATATTGGCTAAAAGTGTGTAGTTACTGGCTCTTTATTTTCCTTGTTTAATTATATCCCATGGATTTCAAAGCCAAATCTTTCTCTTGAACCTTTATCAAATCCTCCGGAAAGTTACCTATATTTTTCTGACAATAAGATAATATAAGGAACCAAAAAATAAAAAAACTATTGATGATAAAAAAAGCAGAAAGTTTACAATTTCGACAGTTGAATCTACTAGTTAGTTAAGCCATGAATCAGGAGGAGATTATACACTTGATTAATCTACTTCATAGGCCGTCAAATGAGGTCAGTAACACCTTGCCTGCCATATTAAACAACTTGGTATACTATACCCCAAGAATACGATCCAAACCACAATTGAAAAATTTAGTATTAAACCTTTTCGAATCTAATCATTGGTCTCAGGTAGATACGTTCAAGCTTCATGAAATGGGCCAAGCCATTTTTCAATGGAAATTGGAAATATCAGAACCAATTGTAACAGTCTCGGAGTTTTATGATATCTGGAATTCCTGCTTTACTAGTTGTCAAGATTGGACCATACCTAAGATTGCCATTTTGAGTGGAATACTGACAACAAAGGGCAAATTTATGGACCTACAAGAGACTTTATTTATTGATGACAGTGGATACATAAGGTTATTTTATCAACATTGGAGAGCTCAATATTTTCTTCCGATTTGGAGTCAATTTATACACCAAAGTTCAGGAAAGCCAAATAGTTATATTGATATTTTAACCTCGCTTTATGCTACCCTTATAATTAAAGAAGACACTTATGACTGTAATAACAATATACCATGGGGTTTGGTTACCAGATCATGTACAGGGATAATAAAGAAATTTATTCAAGATCATGACGAATCCTCCGTTTCATTTTACTCTAGGAATATAAACTGTATAGCCCAGACTCTTCGCATTTCAACATTAAAGACAGATTCAAAAACAATTTACCAAACGCTCTGCCAACTTACAGATATTTGTCATCTTTTATCCAGATCTGAATTTGAAAGTCAAATGCCTAATAAAAATTACTCTAATAAATTCTATTCCAACACATATATAGCTATTGTGCTTGTTTTGAGAGGGTGTCTAGAAGTTAACAAGGTGACACCAACAGAATGGTATTATCAAGCTCTATTGTCTTTGTACTTTTTGAACTTCATTGCTATCGACTTTGGCACTTTAGGTTTTCAATCGTATGAATTTATCTATGAGGTGATAACTTTTGGGTTATCCAGATGTTCAAGTATTGGAATAAACCCGTTATATTATAATGCCATAAGACACATGGAATCGAATATTATAGGTTCATTAAAGCACCCAAACAAAGTTAATGATTCTAAGATATTATTTCTTCTAAACTTTTTGGAAAAGACGAATGAACTTATTTCCACATTGACACCAAAACTTATCTCGAATACTCAGGATCCAATAATTCGTCGTTATATCAATTCAGAAAATGGTGATATTCGAGAAGCAGCCCATTCAATAATTTTAGCCCTTTTTGCGAATTCAGGGAATTGTGAATCGTTAATCCGTTGGAAGAGCGAGAATTATCAAGAATACTGTGTTTTATCTCTCGATCAATTTATAGTGGGGAAGTTATCTAAAACTCAGATCATAATGATCTTTATGAGAATGAGTGCCATTTTACCTTCATTGATAAGAGTAAACAATGATTTACCTAGGGCTTTACTACAAATGACATACTTGAGACTAATTAATATCCCTATAAAAGATTTGGAACAAAGAAAAACAGTTTTGCAATGTCTTATCCATGTTTTACCATATACAAACGACACTTATCTTTCACAGTGGCTAGATAACATAATTGAGATTACAAGCAGTCCAGAGTTTAGTCCGAAGGACAAACAAGAAATACTGGATAGCCTTTGGGATACTATCTCATCTGGCGGTTCTGATACTGCTTTGAGGTGGTGGTATATGCAGGTTGTACCCACACAAAGTAGACTCTAAATTCAATATTTTACATAGTTTTTATAGGCAAGGTCAATATTCTTTTTTTAAAATCAGATAATCTAAATGCTTATGTTTTATATGATTGAATTTTCTACCATTAAGAAACATTCGGCATTGAAAATCAAATGCTATGAAAAATTCTTATTGAATTGAACTGCCATAGAAAAGAAAACGGTTTCAAATTCAATCATTAGAGCAGATGCTAAGGCAATGTCATCCGAATTCTATGTAGAGTCTTATTTATCCAAGAAACAGTTAAATCATCAGTCCGTCTCCTTGATAATCCCAAGACTAACAAGAGATAAAATCCATAATAATATTTATTACAAGGTTAATTTAAATTCGACTTCATTGAGAGGAGACACCCTACTGGAACTATGCAATATCATTATCAGAGATTTAGGGACATTGAAAGGCAATCCAATTAATCAGGTGCATATGGTTGGAGGAGTCATGTTCAAGTGCTTGCTTATGAAATTAGTAGAAATCAAACCTACTTTTGAACAGTTAAAATTTCTATTAAACAACAGCCAAAGTAATGAGTTCGATGATAAGTACATTGTAATATTGTTTTTAACATATCTACGCATTCAATATTATTATTTGAAGGCAGATGATCAGGTAGCTAAAACTTGGAGAACCATCTTTAAAGATTATATCCAAGATTATAGAAAATTAAAATGTTTGAATTTAACTCTGGATTGTTTATCGGCATCACAAACTTTGACTGTTTCTATATTGCATCTGGATGAAATTGTAGACTGGCTAGTGACGAAGGAGCAAATATGGGGTATTCCGCTAGGTAAATGTCAATGGTGTAACATATTTGTTGATTCTGATTCTGAATCGAGTAGCAATGATGATAGCGGATCTGATGAAGAATAAACTATCAATTGTTTGGATTAGAAATTATGACATTGAATTTGGTGCTACAAAAATAATATGTAAATGCATATATAGATACTATATTATTAATAAACAGACGCATTGATCATCTCAGTCAAACTATTTAACAGCAAACCAACCGGCTACCTTCCAATACAAGATAGGCCATGATGTTATGTGTTTTCAGGACTAGAAAAAAAGATACCTCAAGCTTCTATGTTCTGAGCAATCAAAGTAAAAATCTCCAACTATTTCAGAAATAGAAACAGTTAAAAGAAAAGTTTGCTAGAACTCAGCAGATTTTCAAACAAAGTCTTTCGCTAACAATATCAATTCAGAGTTTTTGGAAGAAATGTGAACAGGTTATGCTTCCATTCAGAAAAAACTATGTTGTTTCTCTTTTTAGAATTTTCATTGGTGATGGTTTTACGATCGGTTTGTTATTAGTCATTTCAGTTGGTGTGAAACCAATCAATTCACTATTCGTACCCTTGGCTTCATTTTTAAATAACATTTTGACTTTTCTATCGTACCTATTTCTAATTTCCTCGGAGCTTGCTCCAACAAAGCCATTATTATGAGTATTTTTTAATTCATTTTCTTTTTGTTGTTGAAGTTTTTTACGTTTTTGTAATTCTCTTTTCCCAGCTTCCTCTAAAATGACGACGTTTTTATTGTCATCTGGTTTTTTATTATTAGTCTTTTCTTTACTTTTCGAGAGACCTTTCTCTTTCTTCTTTTTAGCTCTTTTCTTCTTTTTATTCTTCACTTTATCATTTTCTTTATCTGTATTCGAATCTTTAGCTACTTTATTCTTTCGTTTCCCTTTATCAACAGAACCTGCTAATTTAACTAAGGCAGCTTTAGTTTTCTTCTCAACAAATGATGCATGTTCTCTTTCCTTCGCTAATTCCTTTTCTAGTGGTTTAAGGATATTAATGTCATTATATAGATATGGTGAATTATCGCTATTCACTATTATTTCTGATGACTTCAAGAACATTTTATACAGGTCATCATTTTCAATGTTACCTTGTGTAGATTTAGCATGACTACCGCGTTGATTGGAATCACTTAATTTTTTAATATACGGCGAAATTTTCAAATTTGGTTTAGTTGCGTTATCTCTGTCATCCACGAACATTAAATTTTGAATTTGAGTAGCCAAAAACTTTAACTGTTCCATTGTTGCAAATACGAAATAGGCTCTAGAGTAGATAGGATCCTGGAACAAATTTGCAGATATCTTACCACGAACGAAATAATGATCAAAAACGCCAAATGAAGAGATATCATTATTCTTAAGGACGGGTTTTAAGGTTTCGTAAAATTGTTCTTCTGTCAGATTTGGTGGTAATAATCTTATGACCAGCTTAAACCCTTTATTTGATTCAATTTTTTTCCTATTACGTTCTCTTTTCCTTTTATTTGAAGATCGATTCCTGTTTTTATTGTTGTTTTCATCGACATTGTTTTTCTTAATATCTTTTGATGCAGGTCTCTTGCTATTATTCTGGGATTTTCTGTCATCAGCTCTTTGAGTATCATTTCCATCTTTCTTGCCTCTTCTGTTACCTCTTTTGCTTGGTTGTCTTGAGTTATCTCTATGTTTGCTGTTTTCTTCTTTGATCGTCTGAGGATCAACAACAGTTTTTGACTCATCTCCTTCTGAACTCTTGGGTTTGTCACTATTGGCTTTCGCTCTGAGATGTTTTTGAGCAGGTCTTCGTCTAGACCTTCTATCTCGATTTGACCCCTCGGTTTTGGAATTATTTATTGGTTCTGACATTATAATTAGAAGGCCATTGGGGTTCTTGATTGGATATTTCAACTATAGGATGCTTGCGTGTTCAACTTGCTTAATAATAATACTACCTTTTAAAATAATTTTATTAGATGATGTTGAAAAAAGTTCAATAAAATTCACTAAAACAACCAAATAGGGTTAAAATAGGGCTAAGTAACATAATGTTAGGTTTTAAAAATAATTTTAAAAATTAAAATTAAAATTTATAAATTAAAACTAGGGCTTGGTATTAGTTGGCCCAGGGTTAAGCAACATGAAAAGTGAAAATTGTATACATATAATTGTTATCAGCAATGATTATATTTAAATTTTGGAAGAAACAATGGCTGAAATATCCATTTGGGTTAGGCATAAGGAAGAGGAACTGGCCAAGAGACCATGTCTTATACTAGATCTCAGTTTTTCAGAGACATAGCTAATCATCATTATGAAATTTTAATAATTGACCTCCAACGAAACGGATCTAAGATTGCATCATTACAAAATGAATTGAATAATGACCCAAAATTTTCTGAGAATAAAGTACTGGAAGAGCTGGTAGAGTCTCAAAATTTCTATAAAGGAAAGTGGACAAGGTTCAATATTTTAATTACTTCATATTTGAAGTATTGTAGAGATGTAGATCCATGGTCAAGCTGGAATAGTTGTGATGTTATATTTCAATATTATTCAGATTTGATCAATTGTCTATTAAATGATACGTATCCCGTTGATGAATTTATTGAAATATTTTTAATCAATACAGAACTCATTATACCTTTGGCCCAATCATTGGATGATAATTATATCAAATTAGGAACAAGAAAATTCCAATTTTTATCATATACTTCATCTATTATATCAAAACTTTTTAATAGTATTAAACCAAATAAAGGCGCAAATAATGATAATCGTGATATAGGAAGTGTTAAATTTTATGATCTGCCAGGTAAACAAAAAATTTTGTTACATCTGGTCAATAAACTAAATAATATTTATTTTAGAATTGATTCTCCTCAATTGTGTTCCAATATATTTAAAAATTTTAGACCAAAGAGTTGTCTCGAGAACTTCAGCGAATACCCAATTAAAGAACAGATAGAATATAGGTACCTATTAGGTAGGTATTATATTATCAATTCCAGAGTTACTAATGCATTTGTTCAACTGAACAGTGCATTTAATTCATTATTAAATGTTACATATTATGTTAATTTGGATGAAAATCCACAATTGAAACGAAATATAAATAGAGTTATAAGATACTTAATCCCTGTTGGGCTAATGATGGGCAAACTTCCTAAATTTGACTTAATTGACAAAATTGATTATACATTATCTTCCAATTACAAAGACTTAGTACGACATATTAGAAGTGGTAATATTCAAGGATTAAACAAATGGCTACAAATGAATGAACGTGAATTATCAGAAAGGGCTTTACTGTTAACGTTATTGGAAAAACTTCCTATGATTACATACAAATACTTAATAAGGCGATTAATCCAAGAATGGTCCTTAGCTCAAGGTTCAAATAGACTACCGTATGACCTTATAGAAAAATCACTAAGATTGTCTATTGGTATGGGTGATAATAATGGAAATATGAGGGTAAATATATACAATGGAATTCATAAAAGTGAGAATGTTGAAAATATCTTGGTGACGCTGATTACTCTAGGATTTTTACGTGGTAATTGTTTTCCGTTGTTAAAATTGTGTGTTTTCAAAAAGACTAACAATATTAATGATATATTACCATCAATTGAAGAGAGAATAATAGCGATGTTCCCATTAAATAACGACGACTCGTGGCTGGAGATGTAAAAAAACACATCTATTATTAATAAACTATGTTGAATATGTTTATGTATTTATGTATGAGTGGATATATAAATTTATATATATATATATATGCATTAAGGGCACAATATGAAGTTTACCAAATGCTACTAATAAAACAATAAAAGCAAATTGGACGGTAAATATTAGGTAGGATCAAAAAAAAAAGAAGAAATAAAAGAAAATTAACTATACCTGAACGAAAAAAAAAATTAATGATAATAATTAATGAGAGTTACTATGTTTCAATAGTTTCCTTTGTGTAAAATCAAACTCGTTATCATCAGTGATAGCCGCGTTACTTCTTTTAAAGTTTTCTAAAAGAATTGTTGGTTCCATTTGATCTTTTTTATTCTCCCTTAATAGAATTTCATTCTCGAACGAAAACCTCAATATAGTTTCAGTCATGAGTTTGAAATGATCAACAATTTGTTTATTGTACTCGAAAGAAGGTAACCGATTCATGAAAAATTCCTCTGATAATTTTCTATACTGTTTGATTTTCCGGACTATATCTGTATCGAGCTCTACATCTTTTATTATATTTAGCATTTTTTGCAGTAAGTCATGCGTGGAGAGATTGTCGGTGTTGTTCAATTCATTTAAATTATGATTATAGTTTTGATTTCGTAACCCGTTTGTATTCATGGGTATAGTTGATAAAGTTGATTGGATAAAATGATTATTGAGAATGTTATTATCTGTAGTAGATGTTGGATTAGATGATGGTAAACTTGGAACATTCATCATACTAACGATTGTGTCGGTAAGAGTGCTATTATTAATTTTTTTCTTTAACCGATCAGCCATATCGATATTATTATTACCATCACAATTTACTCTAACACCTATATGTAGACCATCGTTAACGGTATTATTAATGGTTTCGTTGGTAGTTGGATCTATATTTGAATCTAGCATGCCAATTTTTGATTTTCGTTGGGAGGCAGGGATACCAATTCTTTTTCTTGATCTACTGACCGTTCTTTTACTCACTAATTTAATAGGTTGCAAATCATCTGGATTTATACGTCTTTTCAAATTAATAAACTCCTCGATGACATTACCTATATCCTCTAATTTTATCTTATAAGTAACAATGGCAGTAGACCCACGTTCCAAGAAATCCAAAATAAATTGTAAATTACGAAGCCTGTATCTATCCAAATCAATTGGCGATAAGGAATCATTTGATGAAGTATCTACTGAGTTTGAAGAGATATCGTTATACATAACGACTTCTTTCTTCATAGCATGTAACTCATGTTCATCGATAGATTTCTTGGCAATAGTCAATTCAATTAAATGTTTTAAATTTTTATCCGATATCGTTAATTCAGTATCATAGATATTTGCTGTGATATCATTATTTCTCAATGTAATAATTAGTAATCGTAAGAATTCGACGTCTTGGTCTTCAAGGTATGGCTTCGTTGAATGACCGTGCACGGCTGAATTCAGATGTATACCTCTTATATGATCATTAAAAGATTGTCTGGCGATGCCGAAAAATTTAGCCACGGCTGTCAATGAAACACGTTTTGAATGATCTGTGTTAAGATAATGTTTATTTATATTATAGAACGTGGTAGCCATTTCAATGATCTTACGTTTCTTTTGTTGTTTCTGAGTCTTTGTCAGAAACGAATCTTTTTCTACCGCGCTATAATTTAAATTAGCAGCATTAGTTAATATTTCAGGGTCCGTGATTAATACTTCAGCATCTTTAAAGAACCCCGGTATGATACTTGTTGGATATGGATAAACTTCTGAAGAGGTTGACGAAGCAACTAATACAGGGACCTGATTATCACCACCCTGTGAGGTAGTATTTAGTAATGAACCATTCGGTACATGAGTGTTTGACATTGAACTTATTCTATATTAGTATTTTTCTTAGTAATTAGTAAAGAAAAAAAAAACAGCCAAACTCTTTAAATCACGGACAGCGCAAAACAACACAACAATGGATAAACACTATGAATGGTATTTATATACAATAACCCAATCCCGGTATAACATTCAAGCTTGCATACTATTCTGCAGATCACTAATTTAACAATATTTTTATCGTTATTATCTTTCTTAATGGGAAAAAGAAAGCATTTCAATTCACGAACCGATGGTCGGCCAATGCTGTTTCTACATGGATACAATCCTTACACCACTGCCTATTCGTTTTTTACAGGTCACTTGGTTCGTGTTAAAATTAGTAATCTCGGTGAAACAAGTACTATAGAGTAGAAAATACGTAATTTTAGTAAGAGGTGTTCGATAATAATAATAATAATAATAATATATTTATTACTGTTATGAAGATAAGATTACGTATAAATTGTGGGGTACCCTAGAGGACCCCTATAGACGATTACTCTAATCTAATATATTTTCGATTGTTAATACTAATATTTTATACTATGATATAATGACGTTGAATGGTCTGGTGAAGGGACCGTTGATCGCCGTTTTAACTCGGTAAAACGGTTACCCGTTATAGGTCTGGTAAAAGAAAAAAAAAAGAATATAATAATAATATATGGTGGGAGAAAAAGGGTACTTTTTTTTGAAAGTATTCTGAAAGGAAGTTACTATTACTAACATCAGAATAGTCCAAAACCGTAATGTTATCTTTAAGGTCTGCCTCACTTTTGGCTAGAAGAACTCTTTCTGCGAACCAGACTATGGTTCTAAGATTTTACACTTCAAAGAAAATTAATAATAATAATAATAGTAGTAGTAGTAACAATGTCAAGGATGATGAGTTTAAGGATATTGTTTCAAGAATTCATATTGCTCCAATTAAGAGAACTGGTGAATCCATAGACAAAATGAGATCAAGATTGGTGTATCAATCACGTAAAAGAGGTATCTTAGAGACAGATTTATTGCTATCTGGTTTTGCTGCAAAGTATCTTAAAAACATGTCGGAAAAACAGTTGAAGGAGTACGATACATTACTTTACGAATTGGATTGGGATATTTACTACTGGGCAACAAAAAATTTTGATCAGAGTCCACTTCCTGATAGATGGAAAAATTCTGAAATTTTAAAATTATTACAAGATTTTAGTGAAAATAAAGAAAAGGAAATTATTAGAATGCCAAATCTTGATAAATTTTGATAAAATATTACATCCAATCTTTTTTTTTTTTTTTTAATTTTGATTATATTCAAGTAAATAATTTAAAAAATAACTGTTTTCATGTAAATCCCTATACTACTTTTTGCCAAAAAATATTAAAAAAATAAATTGCGAATTCTGTGGATCGAACACAGGACCTCCAGATATCTTGTTTGACCGAAGTTAATTCTTCAGTCTGGCGCTCTCCCAACTGAGCTAAATCCGCTTATTTCTTATATTTTTGTTGTATGACAAAATGGTTCTCGAACATTTTAGATCATCGAAGAATTATGGAACTTAAACTGAAACACATCTATCCGAATTAGACCCACAGTTTATTAGTAATAAAGAATGTCAGTAATTAAATATATCCCTCATGGAACATTATAGAAAAGCTTCGAACACCCAATTATTAGAATATTATAAGCCTCATTTCTATTTGGAAAACATATAAAAGGGACTGATTATTTCAGACAAATAAATATCTTTCTGTTCTTTATCCTTTATATTTTATATATGTTATATAAAATCAACAAGTTATAATTAGATTAATTTGGCCTTTAAAGATCCGAGATTCCAGAAATACTACA
>JAJLYF010000063.1:0-67682 GCA_030571655.1 Jamesozyma lodderae | reverse complement strand
ACTACTGATCGAACGCCAGTAGGAAGATATACTGAATCTCTTAGTCACTATTGATCGAATGCCAGTAGGAAGGAGTAGTAAGTCTCTTGGTCACTATTAGTCGAATGCTAATAGGAAGGAGTATCTTATATCCTAGTCACTATCAGTTACTATGATAGGAAAGATAATTGATTAGGTAAGTAATTACTTTTAATAGGAAAGGGTCACGTGACTTCATCGTCACTGGTGAACTAATGTCAGCAGGAAAGAAGTGTCAGTCTCATAGTCACTATTGGACTCTTATCAATAGGAAAGAACATTAAAATATGATTGCTAATTCAAGGTCATAAAAATTGTCCCTTAAATGTGGGTATGGGTTACACAATTTTTGAAAATCTTGTTCCTCGTGGCCCAATGGTCACGGCGTCTGGCTACGAACCAGAAGATTCCAGGTTCGAGTCCTGGCGGGGAAGATTAATTTTTTTACATTTTTTTTCTTCTTCTATCTTGTCATAGTTACTGATGGCATATAGTACTCTCCCTCTTTAAAGTCCAGAATGTATGTTAATGCCCACTCCGCATCTTTTTTTTTACAATCAGTTCTAAAGAGAGAAAAAAGAAGTATATTGTATGTGCTTGAGATTAAGCGGTACAAGACGTAAAAATAGAAAATATTCTTATATCTAATTTAAGAACAGTCCTCATTTAAATGCATTGCTTGCAACTAAACAGGTTTTCATCAATATTAATGCTTTAATACATGTGTCGTCCACCCACACACCTCCAAGTGAAAATTTTTCTATTTCGATTCAAAATCGTTTCTTCTCCTTTTAAGTGATACTTACTATTCAATATCATTGGTATGTTTGTATATCATTGTAATATACAGAAAGCAGCAACAACAACCATATAATCAACTATGTCCGGACGTCAAGGTGGTAAATTAAAGCCTCTAAAGCAAAAGAAGAAGCAACAAAGACCAGAAGATATGGACCCAGAAGAAAGAGCCTTCAAAGAAAAGCAAAAAGCTGACGCTGCTGCTAAGAAGGCTATGATGGGTAACATTAAAGCTGGTAAACCTTTGATCGGTGGTGGTATAAAGAAATCTGGTAAGAAATGATACCGCTACTTATATATAAATATGTTATTTTAATGTTATATTTGATTAAATAATAGTCTTAAATTCCGGGTAAAAGTGAGTTTCAATACTGATATCGCTGTCCCGTCTTAGGAAAAACAGAAATTGAAATGCCAAAGAGAACTGATTCATTAAGAAACTGACAAGTTTTGAGTGTGAAACAGGTTGAATAAAGTGTTTCTATTATTAGGTTTTACCTGTCATTAGCAAAACCCCAAACAAAAAAAAAAAAAGATATTATCAACTTGGCTTAATTTAATTTGGTTTCGCACGAAATGAGCAGTAATACTATAAACAACAACAATTCGACCAAAAAAACAGGCAAGTCATTAAGTAAATATAAGATAGTTTTCTTAGGCGAACAAGGGGTAGGTAAGACCTCCTTAATTACAAGGTTCATGTACGATACCTTTGATGACCATTATCAAGCAACAATCGGTATTGACTTTCTTTCAAAAACTATGTATTTAGATGACAAGACTATTAGATTACAATTATGGGATACTGCTGGCCAAGAAAGATTTAGATCTTTAATCCCATCTTATATTAGAGACTCGAGGGTAGCAATTGTCGTGTATGATATTACAAAGAAAAAGTCTTTTGAATTTATAGATAAATGGATTGAAGATGTTAAGAATGAAAGGGGTGATGAAAATGTTATATTATGTATTGTAGGTAACAAGAGTGATTTGGTAGATGAAAGACAAGTATCAGTCGAGGAAGGAGAAGAAAAAGCCAAAAAATTAGGAGCAAAAATATTTATGGAAACGTCAACTAAAGCTGGTTATAACGTTAAAAATTTATTTAAAAATATTGCTAAATCGTTACCTGAGTTTCAAAATTCTAATGTGGATCCTTTAGATGACAAATCAGCCTATAATTCAAAACCAGATTCAAATAATACTAAAGCTGGTATTATTGACATCTCTACAAATGACGAACAAGAGCAAAGTAGTTGCCAATGTTAAATTGATGTATTATTTTCACACTCATACCTCACCAATTCTAATCATAAATGCATGTATTCTATTATATACTAATATATATATATAACTTAACAAAATAAATTAATGAGTTAAATTAATTGACTGGTAAATTTTTTTTTTTTTTTACCATTCACATAGTATCGAATTCAGTATCGACGTATCTACCGTCTCTTAATAATGTTTTACATAGTTTCGGCATGACTTCTACTTGTAAAGGCGTCAATGGGAATTTTTCACCATCAATTGAATACAGGCCATCATAATTTTTCTTAAAGTCATTCTCATTAATATTGAGTTCTTTAGATTGTGTATGTTCATCTTTATGTTCTTTGTCACTATCTTTCTGTTCTGTTCTTGGGATCAATTTATAAGCTAAAATTTTAGAATGTAGGACTTCTGGCTGCAAAACATGTGATCCTTTGTCTAACGCCAATAAAATGGGGACCATTCTAGTGAATGGAGTTCTCGAGTCTGTTATAACCATATCCATAACACCATCAGATGGTAATGCCGCAGGGAAGAACTTTGTATCAGCTGCAACATATGGCATTTTACCTGTATAAAATATACCTAGATTGTTGGTAATGTCGCTATCTACTTTTTCCCAATCACTTGGAATTCCATTATCAAAAGGATATTTAATTTTGAAACTATCTTCGGTGACAAAATTATCTATATCGCATTTATCATCGTTTTCATCTGTTTCAAAGTCAGTTGTATCCATTTCCTCTTCCTCTGGGTTAATAATTTCAACATTTTCCAACCTATGTATAATTTCCTTATCCCCCATGTTTTGTTCATTCTTATATTTCAGATAATGTAATTTTAAATCGTTTTTAGTTTTGGTGAAATATTTAACATATATATCACAAGGATATTTTTTTCTTTGTAAAATGTTAAATGCAACACCTAATTCAAATCTTGCTGGTCCCATCCATCTAATAAATTCCGTATTAATATCTGATTCAGCAATAATACCGTAAGTTTGACTTAAAAATGATAATTTAGGGTATTCTTCTTTTGAATAGGAACGTTGTGAACAACACATGATGTCAATTCTTTTCTCAACTGATTTGATTAAAAACAGTGTTGCATATGATGGGTTATTAGTCCAATGACAGGAAACACTCATTGCATTACCAGAACCGCACGGAATTTCAGTAATAGCTAACTTATTAAATGCTTTGACACGATCAGCTCTCCTATATAAACCATTAATAACTTCGTGAGGTATACCGTCACCTGATGCACATGCAATGGTATCATATCTATCAATATTCATTTCCTCGGCAATTTTGATTGCATGTCCTGGATATTTGGTATAGACTATGTCAATATTGAAATTACTCGCAAGTAATAATGGTCTAGATTTTCTTTTAAATATCTTTTTAGCGTTACGTTTACCACCAAAAGGATTTATAATGACTAAAATTGATCTATCTCTCTTTGAATTATAGTAACTTCTCTCTAATATTGATTCAACCACATCGGTGGTACTATTTTTGCCGTGGTGTTCCATTAAAAGTGTTACTCTTTTAGGCTTAACATCATGTCTTCGTGGTTTCGCAAATGTTATTTCAACTAAATGTTGATTAGGAAGCAATTTTCTAGGTATAGGGAACCTTTTAACTTTTTCAATGTTATCAATAAATTTGGCATTAAGTATTTTACTATATGGTATTACCGAGTTGGTAGGTAGTTGTCCATTGATTGAAGAATATGAGTTATAATTTTTTTTAGTTTTGTTGTTTTCACTACCACCATCGTGACAGGTGTGCGTGTGATAAGTGCTGGAAGAAATATTAGAAGTTCCAGAAGAATCTGATGAGCACGATGTGCTATCACTTAGGCAGGTAACGCAACTAATCAATGAAGCAGTTTCAAAATGACTAGAATTATCATCAGTACTACTTCTGAAACTAGTCGTACTAGACATACTTGTCCGACTTGCGAAATCCGATGAACTTCTCTGCTTATCGGATAACTCATAGGCCGTTGGTTTGCGTGACTTTATCAGAATACCATTTTCGGTTAATATAGCTAATGAAATTGGACCATCGTCATGACCACGTTTTTTCTTTGTCTTCTTTTTGTCCCTATTTTTTTTGGTTTTCTGGTCATCAATGGAAGCTGGTTGGCTTACTGGTTCACATATCCTAGATTTTTTCAACAATATGGAACGTTTCTTTTTTATCGACGATGTTATTGACTTACTTTTAGATTGTACTTGATCATCTTCATGTATTGTAGCATTATCCTGTTCATTAATTAGTTTTTTAGATTCCAAAGTTGTTATTGACTGTAAATCTGATATCGTTGAGGAAATTGTGGAAGATGACGAAAATGAAGATGAATTCGATTTGCTTGAAGAAACTAAAGAAGGTGGATTTATGGTTTCCATTTTCAGAGATGGAGCCAAGACACCCATTGCAAAGGTTCCAGAAGATTGGTCATCCTTCCTTTCCTTCAGCGTCGTCTGGAAAGAAGGAACAGACTTTTCTTTATCCTTATCATCTTTGGATCTGGTATATTTTTGTGTTTGTCTTTTTAGAATACGCAACTTGAATGTAGTATTTATTGGTTTGTCTACTCGAATCCGTTATAATCTACTATTGTTTCGAGTAGAGGGGGATAGAAAAGACGGTTTATAAAAGTAATTGATTTCCGTAAATTACTTGTACACAAAATTTGACTTAAACTTTTACTTTAAAGTATAATTTGACTGGTATACTTCTGATAAAATAGCAGAAATTTTTAATGTAGCAAATATGTTATTATTTCTGTTATGGAAATAAAATTGATATTGAGAGGCAAATATAATTTTTTTGACTTGGTAAAATTGATATTCTCTCAAAAAATAAAAGATTTTTTACACTGGTTACTGTTGAATACGATATCCTTACACTTCAGAGAAAAAAAATCCGATTGTTCTTTCTTTTCAATCCTTTAACAGTAGTGTGTTAAAACTAGTCAACTATGTGTAATCTGTGTCTTGTACTTTTTACCTTTATAAACCGAAACTACAAAAAAAAAAAGGTAAGAATGGAAACTTTTAAACAGCGATGACCAACAACAAAGCATCCGTTACCTCCACAAAATCTAAAGAGTAAGCCACCGCCTAAGCAATAGAGCAAACAAGAATCGATGAAGAGTATATTGCTAATGTACTTTATGTATTTATATCTACTTATATCTATTTATGAATCCAGGAATCTGGAATAACCACTGGTGGTTCGGAATTTTTGGTAAACTTCTTTTCGATTGTTAAAGACACTATTTTATGATCACCACCACTTGTCTCTGAATCTCCTTCAGCTGTAACTGTTATTGACTCACTAGTACTGCTCTTAGTAATAGATTTTATTGGGAATGTATACCATTCGTCGGAACTTATGAGATCGCGGTTAGTTATCGGCTCCGTAGGCTCCTCAATATGTTCTGGTTCAGTATGGGATGGTAAATGTGTACTTGGAGTAGGTGTTAAATTTTCTTCAATGGCACTTGTAGTGCTATTGTTAACTGGAGCGCTGCTTGTGATCGTTTGATTACCAGCATCAGCATCAGCATTGTTCATATTTCTTTCATTATTATTCGTTTCCAGGGGAACATTCGTATTTACATTCCTGTTATTTGTTTGTATTACGGATGGTTTGATATTACCCTTTTCATCGAAAACAGGTAATCTACAGATTGGACAAGTTTGTGATCTTTCCATCCAATTCTTTAAACAGGATAAATGTAGCATATGTCCACATGGTAATTTTTTGGGTTTCTTATGTTTCCCAATAGAATCAATATCCTCTTGAGTTATAGAGTCCTTATCAATATCTGTGTTACCGTCTTCCGTAACGGTTTTTCTTGAACTTGGTAATGTGACTAAATCATCCATACAAACAATACAAATATTGTCGTGATCCTTCAAATCGTGCAGTTTTATATTTGACAATTTATCATCTAGCTGTCTATTAGTTTTATAAATTCTCCATATACTAACGAAACTTTGGTAAAGAGACAAACCATCCCAAATTATATCCTTAAGAGCAACAAATTGTAATGAAAAGATCATAAATACATGAACAGCTGTCTTTGCCAATTTGGTAAACAAATCAATAATTTTTTCGTACATGAATTTCCCTTCTAGTCCGTCTAATTGTGCATCAATTTCCTCGTTATCGTCTATATTTTCAATTCCTTCTCCGTCAAGGTCTTCACGTTCTTCGTCAAGGTCAATACTGTTACGGGCTTCTGCTCTTTGGGTGCAGTAAAATTCATATAGGTTTAGCGCTGTATGCAACCCTAAGTTGATTAAATCTAGGAAAAGGATTATGAATTCCATTTCAAATAATAAAAACAGACTTCTACCACTGGTCATGTCCATTTGAAAATGGTTTTCAAATCCAGTTTGAAAAAATTTGGGATTATTTATATCAGTACCTCTATGCAGATTACTATCAGTCTTGTAATATTTCGACCAAATAGTTTGTACAATCCAATAATCTATCACTGTAAAGATAAGGTAATTCCCTACAAATTTCGAGAAGATTAGATGTCTTAATTTTGTACCGTTATTGATGCTTTGTAACAATAATTCTAATCTATCCTTTAATATCCAATGATAAACAGTTAATACCAATAGACACAGGGATAATCCAAGTATCTTCATAAGTTGGAAATCATTGAACACCGACGTCATAATGATAATATTAATAATTGCAAATGGTATTCTTTCAAAAATATGTTCTTGTTCAATGAGTCGTAATTCTCCAAATAGTAACCATGTTAAAAATTGCCATAGTAAAGTTACGTTTAAAAGTGTGAACATTGTTAAAATCATAACATTTATGCCTTGAGTAAGTTTCAAGCTTAATTGTAACCACGTTTTAGACGAGCTATATGATGTTATTATCGATAAAGCAGTCATGGAATAAATAGCAATCGAGAAGATTAGCACTTGCTTCCTCCTTGGTTGAGATATCATTTTTTCTATATGCCTTTATATGTATATGTATATATGCTTTCTAGAATATTTTGGTTCGTTTAATCGATGCTTTATGGTAGTTTTATTGACTTCAATGTTGGTCCCTTTTTTTTTCTCTTGAATTTTCAATCTTACTATCTTCCAGTTAAGTTTAATGCTCTTCCTTTAATAGGAGTTATTCCTTACGTGAAGGTAGACCTCTATAATGACGGTGGTTTAAAGGGTTGGGTCTTTTAGTAATAATAATCTTGTGTGTTGAATATTCGGGTTGAAGTTTCAGTTAGGGCAAACTCTTTTTTAATGTTGAATCGTGTCTTTTTCTGTTGACACATTCAACATTATTGATTAGGGCTAAATATTTTTTACTAGTACAAAAAAAATAGTATCGGTATATATGTAGGGCCGGGCATAATATTCCAAGGGTTTGAAAATATATATATTTAGGGCAAAGGCTTACCTGTAGATTTATTTAGAAGCCCTAGTACAATTTATCTAGGGTAGCGTATGGTAAGCTAGTAGTAGCAGGTTATACCAAATAAAACCTCACTATTATATTCAAGTCTTGTTAATAGCTTTGATATTTTTCACAATTATTCCATTTTAATGATGTATATTTTTTTGATTTGTACTTTTATTGGTTGAATTGTGTTAACATTTTCCAAAACTATAAAATTTGTTAATATCAATAAATACAGATAACGTTTAATTTTTAAATAATAATAAATAAGTTCAAAACAAGGGAAGGTCTTTATTTACTTCGTAAAGAAACTAAGAATGTCAGCATTTTTACCTGAATTTACACGGTTTTTCTTGACATGAGATGAGACTGGTTGAGGCGATACACCTCCCTTCCGTTTCTTATTAAATAATAATCTCTTTTCTCCAACCGATAACGTCGTAGAATCTTCATTCACACCGTTTATACTCTCCGATAGTTTTAATGCTACGTGGAAGTCTTTATGTTCTTTGAACTCTTTTTCATCATCAAAACTCAGTTTACATTGTTCACAAAAAAAAGTTGCGTTATCTTCAGGTTTGCAATCTTCTCCTTTTATTACTTCCTCATCAGTTTTTGTTCCATCTTCCTCAGCTTTCTGAAATACTTGCTTTTGATTCCCAAACATATCAATTATAGTTTTGTTCAAATCCAAAATATCAAAATTCGATATTGTCATATTTAAATTCCGTAATGGATAGTATTTCTCTCTAGGATTTTTGGAAAATCGATTATCTAATTCGCCAATTAATTTAGAACCCATTCTCAACAGCTCCTTAGAGTTTAGTTTTGGATCCTTATGAAGTAATGGTGCTGACTTCCTTTTGGTTTCGAAGTTTATTGTCCTTACTGTCACTGTAATCGTTCTCGGTATAATCTTTTTGTTATATTCCTGTTCTAATTCTTTTACTCGGGAAGTCAATTCACCACTAAATACTTCTAACCATGCTATGCATTCTACCAAACTATTACAATCATTACCTCTCATATTTTTATTTGACATCATAGATTTAACGGCCGTTCTAGGATTCAATGGTAAACAATATTCCCCTCTACATAATTCAAAGAGTTTTTTAGCTAATGATTCAGTTCTTGTTACATCGAGACCATGTATCTCTTCAGATGCATCGAGTTGTCTTAATTTCAAATCTAAGTATTCTTTAAGTTCTTCTGGATTTGTTGGCCATCTATCTCTAATATATTTCAATGTATCCTTTTCTGGGGCATGCATTAATTTGCAGATATCTTGACCAAGATTTCCACCTAATGTCCAGAAACTTGTAATTTCAAAAGAGTTATTATCCAGAAAATCAACCAGATTTTTATTCAACAGTATCGTCTGCTGATCAGGTTTCTTATAATTTGAACCTAGTTTACTAACATTTTTTGTTCTTGCTATACCACATGAAGTAGTATACCCCAGCCTTTCTTGAATAATATTTCTAACGTCGTTAGTGAAGTGTGACGCTAGTGCAAAAATGACATCATCCCAATCTTCAATCAAAGGCTTATTATTTGGATTATAAACGTTTCCCTTAAATTCGATATTTTTTAGATTCTCTGGAACTTCTGGTAAATAGGAATCAAGATCGTATTCCCCATTAATGAACAACTTTCGCAGTACGTTAATTCCTGAGTAATCGTCTTTACTATTGGTTTGGTCCTCATCATCTTGGATCAAAAGCTTACGGAAACATATATGACCCAGATCAATGAATACTTCATCTACACTTGCTTTCTCCACGTAGTCACAATATTCTTGAAAAATCTTGAAAATCTTTCTACTCTCTCTCCTATAGGGATCTAAGGAGACTTTATATCCGTTAGTAGGTAACTGCTTAGTTACATCTTTATTCCATGAACCGTAACCATCATGATATTGCCAGAAATCTTCACCTTTCTTGAAGACTGCGGTGTGTACAGGTATAAGTTTGTCGCATTTTGCCATTGCACTGTCTATAGTATCCATTCTAGAAATACCAAAAGTTCTTGCCGCATAAGAGACGGCAATAATAGATTTCCATTGCACACAAACGACTGGATCATCTTTGGAATATCCTAGTCTGATCTGTTCCACCTGAGCAAAGAACGCATTAACGTCTATATGAGCTATGCAAGCTAGTGGTGAAAGATGTGTATCTGATGTGGAGTTAAGTTGAAGAAGATCCCTCCATTTGAAACGGGACATCTAGCTAAATGGCTTTATGTTTTGCATGGAAAATGGTCCAAGGTGTTAAAGTCCTTTTTTATTTTATGTTTTATAGGCATCGCTTAATGACTTTCCTTTTTTTTTTAGTTATATGAGGAGTAGATCGAGTTAAATGATTAATGATCACTACAGAAAGAGGCGATAAATGGCAGATCAAGAGTTACTGTAGACGTCTATAGGTATAGCAAGGAATTTTATTATTACAGTCCTTTTCCTTGAGGAAACAGTACCATGGTCGGTAGATTGCAAGAATTTTAAAGGAAATTATAAGTAAGAAAGATATATGACAGTGAAAGATGGATCAATATAATCATGGTGTAAGACTATCTTGATGAGTAAATTGTCAAAAGTTTATCTTGTTTGAACCAAAATAGGAACCTAATACAGTGTGTTTATTGAACATATAGTTCAAAACTAGGCACCAGAGTGTCGTCAAACGTTCACAAGTTTGAAAAAAAGATATATGATATATCTTTTCTCATTATTAGTAGTTTTAAGTTAATAAATAGTGGATCCCCATAATTGATCCATGGAATAAAAAAACAGGAAGAAAAAAAATAAACGTTGAGAAGTTTTTATCAGATTAAAACCCTATATTAATTAAAAAGTACAGAAATGATGTGGAATGGAATATTTTGGTATTATATATAATATCCTTAGTTTTCTGGAATTTCAATTTCACCAGCATTAATACCTTCGATAATATCGTGTGGGTTTTTGAAGTCAACACGACAACCGATGGATTGAGCAGTACCTAAAATTTCTTTGGTGACAGAAGCTAAAGTCTTACCGAAAGACTTTTCTCTCATTTGTCTAGCGACTTCGATGATGTCGTCTAATTGTAAGTTACCACTGTGCTTGATGTTCTTATCCTTCTTTCTGTCTCTTGGTGGTTCCTTTAAGGCAGTAATAACCAAAGAGGAAGCAGATGGGACGACAGAAGCGGTAGCTTGTCTGTTTTGGATTTTCAATTGAACGGTAACCTTGATACCCTTGAATTGTTTAGTGGCCTTGGCGATATCTTCACCGACCTTCTTTGGAGATAAACCTAATGGACCAATCTTTGGGGCTAAGGCAGCGGAAGCACCGACTTCACCACCAACGGCTCTTAAATATAGGTATTTAACTTCAGTTGGGTCAAATTTTGGAGGCATGTTGTCTTATTTTTATCGTCGTCTTGGAGAAATGACCAAACAGTAATAAACATAATTACAAACTAAAATGAAAAATATGCCTTGAATATAATAAAATTTTATGTATGATTGCAATAGAATTATTCAATAGCCATTAGAATTGCAATAACAAAAAACAGAGGGTAATTGCGTGTGTGAGTGAAAATTGTGTCCCGCTGATGTTAGAAGGAAATTCTACACAGCAGCAGACAGAGGCGCTTCGAGTGCTTCTGACAAGTTAGGCAAAAGTTTTTGCCAAGCTAGGCGGATAGAAAGGGCAACATCGCGTACACACTTCTTTCTTGCCAGACGGATAAACAAAACGCTCGCGTTGTGAAAAAAAAATATAAATTTCAAAAAATTTCAAAATAAAAACCCAATCATTATAAAAGCATTGGGTGCATAACAGTCACTTTTAAAATAATATAATTACACGATATTATGACTATGTAAACGGTCTATATATCCAAGTCAATGTTAATTTCATCAGAATTAACTGGAGCTTTACTATTCTGAGATCCTGACGCAACAAATTGGACATGTCCTGCTTCTTGACTGGTCGTCTCTGTGTCAACCTTCATCTCTATCTCTAATTTCTTCTTCAGTTGAAGCATTTCCTTGTACGTATCCTTGCTACCATGATTCAATTCAAATTCCTCCCAGTATTTCCATAAGGACTCATTACGTACTGGAGGCAATAATTTCGCACCGTATTCTAGAATCTCTCTTACACGCCTTAATTCGTCCAGTGAAGCTTCCATCTTTGCAAATTCGATAATGTATCTAGAAACTTTGTCTTTTGGAATAATCCTTATGCATTCTTCGTAAATCGGTCTGGTCATAGCTTCACCAAATGTTTGTATACTTTTTTCAATGGCCATGTCCCATAAAGACAATTTACTTTTCACAAAATGATCATCAATACGAAGAGCACCATCAACCAACAAATCGATACTTTTCTTGGAAACACCATTATCATGTGTTTCCTCAAATTTGGCATACATTACATAGAGAGATTTGCAATCGATTTCATGTGGTACTATGCTGCTTATGGCTTGGTCAAATAAGTCCCGAACATGCTCTTCAGAAAGAACTGAATTGGCTACTTGCATAACTTCTTTTAGATATATATTCCATATTTCAAATGTGACTCGAGGTGGAAATGAAGATATTGCACGCTCATAGATTTGAAAGCACTCCTTTAAGTTACCGTGTTCTTTATGAAACGTTGCATAATTAACATACATTAGTGGTGTCACCAATTTCAAACTAATGACATCCTCATAAGCCTCAACAACCTTTGTAATATCCCTCTCTGATGATTCCATCAAATCAAGGTAATATGACCATAACCTCAATGAGTGGAACACAACTGTTTGGGCAGGTACTTTGTTATTGCCAGTTTTAAAATTTTCAAGTAACAACTTTGAGGTCTCAGGTATAGTTAATGCTGACTTCAACATTGAGCATGCTTTTTGAACACCCTCTTTTGCTAATTCTTTCTGTATCCATGTCATCCATATCACTTCCAAATCCTTTAGGTAAGGAAATGGAACCTTGAGACTCTTTTCGAAAATTTCTCGAGCGGAGTCATAGTCTTCATGTTCCCAATAGATATTAGCATAATCACACCATAATTGACCAAAGGAACCTGGTTCAAGAACTTTTATTGGATCTACCGTGAGTATAGCCTTGGTATAAACTTCACATTTGGCATCATTGGTTTCGAATAATGCTACCCTATCGGACCATGTCTTCATTTTGTTTGCGTTTTGACGTAAATATAAATCATTTTCTTTAACTTTGTAGGACTCTACAAGAAACTTTAAGGAAGCTAGACTCTTGTTTAACGTATCTTCAATTGTCATCTTGTCAATTTTAAAGGTCTTATTACTTTCGAGATTTGACGCTATAACTCCTACAATTGCTTGTTCATAATCTATGGAGAAATCATATATTTTAGTAAAATCCTTTAAGGTTCTGGTAATCAAAAGTTCTTGTTCCAAAATCTTCCTGGCTTCGTTAAACTTAGATATAATAATATAGTGCTTCACCAGTATTAAATCAAGCGTTATCCAATCGTCAGGAAATGTCAACTTAACTTTAGAAATAAATGCGTCAAATTCCTTGAATAATCCAAGCTTTTCTAATGAATTTAGATAAATTAAAGTTAATGAAAACGGTATACTCACATTAGGTTGGATACATTTTTGCTTTTTTGCTTTGAATAAGTATTTCTCAAACACATTTTTTATTTTTCTATAATCTTTAGTGTATGATAACTTCAATAAAGCGTCATTTCTTTCGTCATCGGTACACACTATTAGAAATCTTTGCAAAAGATCCGAAACCCAAATATTGGTTTCTTGGTTGGTAGTTGGCTTAGGCTCAACGATAAGGTTCTGATATATCAACTCTTGCAATTCTTCCGGCTGTGTTTTTTCATCTACCAATTTACTTTCCATTACTGGAGCTAATTTCTCATTTATAAAAGTAATAACGATCTTCCATATGTTCTGATGAGTGGCTTTGTTGCATTTTTGTAATGAGATATCCGTTGCTTCTCTTATAAGTTGTAAATCATAATGACTTACTGAATACTTTAAAAATGAGATACAAACATCATCACATTTTGCTGTAGAGTTTCTCAAACATTCTTTATAAAGGTCAGATACTATCTTATAATCCTCTATTATCTTTTCATCAATTATCCACTGAATGAATTCCTCCCATACTTCGTGATCTTGAATGAATTCATTAGAGAACCTTCTATACAACCACAGAACATGATCACTTGGTCTTTTACCATTTTTGTAGTCCAGCTTCCAGTGATCTAAATATCGTCTCCATGTTAAGTAGTTTTTGGGCAGTTTTTGAATTTCGTATTCGAATGCTATGTCATCCTCGTCCTTGATATATTGGCTTATTTGTTCGAGATCTACCATATTTTAAAAGTTAATAGCGTTAATCAAAACACGCATAAGGTCGTTTTAAATACTCAGTATACTAATCAAACCGCTCTATGCAATGTTCAGCTCTTTCAACATTAGTTACCACATCTGATAAAATTCGATGATTTAATTTTTTAAGGATTCCGATGCAAGATAATAAAAAAACAACATAAATGAGGAATAAATTACACTTTAGTTAATACCAAGTTAATCAGGGTTGTTCACATCCATATTATTCTAATTAGTTAAAGAAATCACATAATAGAACTATTTTACCTATTTCACACAGATGAAATTACTATCGTTTCTCAGTTTCACGTCGGTAATAAGTGCCACCGTGATGGCCTATCCATCAGAACCAATAAGAATCTTACAGACTGGCGAACATCAAGCTATTGCAGTTAAGGAATCAGAAAAGTTAAATTTGATAAGAAGAGGAGTTAAGTTCATCGATATAACTAAACATCAAAGCTCATTCCCATTTTTCTCAAAAGCTCCTGAATATACGGACATCCCGGAATATAGTTATCCTTCAGTCATGAATAATACAGACACAGTAATGTCCATGATCTCTGAACTTAACCAAAAGAATATGTACGATAACTTAGCCAACTTTACAAGTTTTTATACTCGTTATTATAAATCTGAAAGTGGTTATGAAGCAGCTGAATGGCTTTCACAACAAGTCCATAAGATTACTGATAGATTACCAAAGGATATCGTAACAGTGGAGCATTTTGATCATGAAGATTGGAAACAATTTTCAATTTTGGTTAAAATACAAGGCTCACTAACTCCAGAAAACATTATTGTGATGGGTTCTCATTTAGATTCCATCAACTTAATACTTCCTTCGATACTTCCTGCACCTGGCGCAGACGATAACGGTTCTGGTACTGTTACGAACTTAGAAGCCCTGCGTTTAATATCAGACTATATAATCAGTAATGGCACACCATTTAAAAACTCTATAGAATTTCATTTCTACTCAGCAGAAGAAGGCGGTTTACTGGGCTCTCTCGATGTCTTCACTAAGTATGCCGAAGAGAAGAAACACGTTGTGGCTATGCTACAACAGGACATGACTGGTTTCGTTTTAAATGAAGAAGAAGAACATGTCGGTGTCATCACCGATTACACCGCTCTAGGCTTAACCGATTTTATCAAGAAAGTCATTGATGCTTACTTATCTATCCCATACGCAGAAACAGAATGTGGTTACGCTTGCAGTGATCACGGTAGTGCAGCAAAAAATGGGTTCCCAAGTGCGTATGTCATGGAGAGTGAATTCAAGAAGAGCAATAAATACATACATAGCACAATGGACACTCTTGATAGATTAAGTTTCAAGCACATGGCTGAGCATGCAAAATTAATTTTAGGTGCAGTTGTCGAACTAGGTGAATGGCAATCGTTCTGAGAAAGCAATAAAGCTAGAAATCAGCTTTATATGTAGTGCTTCTTTATAAAGTATATATTACTATTCTATTTCGCTATTATTATTTTTTTTTGGTTTTTAATGCTTATCGAGCGGAAACATAAATAAAAGAAAGAAAGTCTACGTATTATAACAATTTTATTAAACCATTATTCAATTGAGGAAACACAGACGGGAAATATAATTTACATGAAGCAGTTTTGCTATGACGGAAAAACAGGCCATTACAAATGATATAACTGTAACTGATTATATTTTTCAAGTCCCAGTTCCGCAACGTTTGAATGTTTTATTAGTGATTGCTGTTTGGCTTTGGTTTGCTATTATCACGTTTCTAAGCAAGTATAACGTCGAATTATCGCAAATATTACAATTAAAACTGCCACATGATATGCGCCAAGCTCCAACAAATGGTACGTTACTGCGTAAATCACGTCAATTTGCCATTAGAATAACTAGACTATTGATTCCGTGTCATATAATTACTCTCATTGCATTTGCTATGTGGGGAAATGAAGAGTTACCTCGTTCAAAATCAATCATATTCCATTCCATACCTTTCATTCAACTTATACTCATTGTTCATTTAATTCGCAAAGAATCGTCAATAATTAATTTTTATGGTAAGAGATTACCTCTCATTGAACCCAATCCATCTCAGGTGCGTAACGTATACATCTTATTATCAGATTCTCTGACGTCTTTCAATAGACCACTAATCGATTTTACCGTATTTGTGTCATTACTCTTCGGGAAACCGCTAAGACACTTTGATTTGTTTCTATCATCGCTACCATCATTATTAAGAATTTTTCAATGTATAAGAGAGTATCATCTGGTCAGCGATAAATCGTTATTGTTCAATACAGGTAAGTACTGTTGCAGTTTACCAATATTAGCATGTATATGGTATGCGAGAATATATGAAGATGCAGATTTCTCATCGAAATTCTTCATCGTTCAGTCATGGTTTTTATTAGTGAACTCATGCTATACTTTTTACTGGGATACAAGAATGGATTGGAGGTTTGAATCGCTTATCGAAATTAGAAGGAATAAGTTGATATTTCCCAATATAGTATACCGTATGGGTATTGCAATCGATTTCATTATCAGATTTTGGTGGGTTTGGGTAGTAACATACAATAGCAATAAATATTTATTTTTCGAGGGAGAACTTTGTTATTTAGAAGTATTAAGAAGAGCTATTTGGGTAGTATTCAAACTAGAATCAGAATCTTTAAGTAAACCGTCGAAAGTATGAATATTGTCTTTTCAATAGGTTTGATATAAATAGTAAAAATCTGTATAATTTACAATAAATGATATTTCTAATGATTTAGTCCTATAGGAGTATGATATTTATATATATGCATATGCACACATGCTTAACTTTTTTTAAAAAAATGCATAAAACGTTTTAACTTACTTTCTATATTTATTTTTATTTGCTTTTCTTTGGTTTTCCCTTCTCTCGTTCTTGGTCAGATATCTAAACTTCTTTTGCTTCTTTGACTTCTTCTTGTCCTTTTCGTCATCCATTCCCAAGAATTTGGCATATTTCTTAGCTCTCGTTATACTTTGATCCAAAATCTTTTCTGATTGTTCTAATTTGACATTATTTATTTTTGCTAAAAATTCGAAATTCTCATTTGGTTCAAGAGACTCTACCTCCACAACAGTTTCATCATCGAATACAGCTGTAGAGAGATGACTACCTTTCAAGATAGGTTTTACATCTTCATTATTCTCTTTATTCGATTCTTCATCTGAAAACCCATTCCAGGAAGTTTCAGATAGATTTTCTTCTCCATTAGCAGCATCTTCAATTTCTGCCTGAAGGTCCAAAGTCTCTTTGAATCTACGCATTTGTTCATCCATCTGTTTTTTCCTTTCATCACGGACTTTTTGTCTTTCCTCTATTCTCGCAAGCCTTTCCTGTTCCTTATTGAACTCTTGGGCCTTCTTTTGTCTTGCTACTTTACGTTTATGAAACCCAGTCAGATAATCCAATCTGGAGTCTTTATCAAATGTCACTTCATCGGTACCGAATCTCTTAGACTGTTTAGTAGCATAGTTTTTACCCTTGGTAAGGATCTGTCTATTAGTCTTTGGAGCCATTATATACCGTCAATTTCACGTAGATCTACCCTTTCCATCAACTGTTACACTTCCAAACATCTGTTACTCTTCAGCAATTCTTATGAGATGAGCTTCAAATTTTCATGTTAAAAAATTTTGGTCTAACTTTTTACCGGGTAATACAAAACTGTGTTGATTAAATATATAAATAAAATTAAGTTAACACGTTTTGAAGTACAGTAGAGTCTAGTGAAGAGAAGAGAAGTGAAGTTTGCTACAGTAAAATGGCACCCCCAAGGAATATTCATACCTTAAACTCAGGTGGATTTCGCCCAAGAAGTGCTGGTTCTTCGAATAATGATGCCAGAGCTAATCTCACCGATATGTGGTACGGTATCCCACCCGTCACAAGAGTCATAGTCGCTATCCTTTGCATGACTACAGTATTAGTTAATTTAGAGATTGTTAATCCTGTATATTTGCTTTTTCAATGGAATGAAGTATTCCATCACTATCAATTTTGGAGAATCGTTACTTCATACATGATTTTGCCAAGACGTGCCTTTCCTGCCATTGTTTTGTTTCATGATTTGTTTACAAAATCTTCTCAATTAGAAAAGGAGCATTTTTTTATAATTAGTAAGTTTAAGCCTACAGCAGATTACGCTTTCTATTTGATGGTCTGTCTTTCGACGATAATTGGAATTACCACTATTGTTTTTGGTACTAGTACTCCGTTAATTTTAAGTCATGCTTTCAGCGCGTGTTTAACCCTTACATGGGCTGTAGATAACGCAAACTCTACGATATATTTTTACGGATTAATTCCAGTTTACGGTAAATTCATCCCATTCTTAAATTTGATGTTATGTTTGCTTTTTGGTGAAACCAATATTTTTTTATATTTAATTGGTCTCTCTGTCAGTTATGTTTTCTTATGTTTAGATACAAGAACTTTTGGTCCACTTTGGGGATTTGTTATGAGAAAGAATGCTTACTACGGTGTGGCACCAGGCGGTTATTTTAGTGCACCTTCATGGTTTGTCAGATCTTTTGAATTCATTACAGGTCCAACTGATATGTTGGGCGGTTCATATCCACCTCCACCTGATGCTGAACCCGCTAAACCTAAGTCTGAAGGTATATTTAGTTCATTGTTGAAAAAAATTGGTCTAAACTTTGGCGCTGCAGCTGAAAACCCTGACTCAACTAGCAAGGGAAATAGACTAGGTGGAGATGAAAAACTCAAAACAATCCGCAAGGGAAACAAACTAGGTTCAGATGAAGCCTCTAGTTCAGGTGTTCGTAGGAATATATCTGGTGAGAAATTAGGTCATACAGCAACTTCTACAGGACGCTTTAGAGGCGAAGGTAACCGTCTCGGTACGAAGTCTGATAAAAAACATAATTGATCCAAGATATTTTTTATATATCATATGCCATCCTATATAGTGTAAACTTAACATCAACAATGATGAATTGAGGTTTGTTCTTTAAGATTCATGTAATTTTCCTGATTAGGAAAGTCTTTTTCCTTGTAAGTGAAAAAAAAAAATATTGAAACATGAAAAATTCAAGAAGACCTTGCAATAGGTAGTGAAGACTATCGGTATAAAGTAAGAGAATATTTTGCTTTTATGTATTTTATGATATCATCTTTATAAGAATAACAGACAGGCTAAAATATATTATAGGCACCTGAGTTCAGTATGGCAAACGAATCAAACGATGACTCTGATATTAGTTACGATTCAGATCAACCTATTATAATAAATAACAAAGCCTATGCCGATATTACGAAAAATCCGCCAGATGAAATATCAAAGACTTCTTTTCTTCTGGGTATCCTTTTGGGTACATTTCTTGGAATACTTCCGCTGATACATTTTAAAAGCATCAATATTTACATAATAGCTCTTTCGTTATTTCATTTCCTCGAATACTACACGACTGCTAAATACAACCCTGGTAAAGCTCATACTGATTCATTTCTATTATTTAGCAATGGTGCCGAATACATTGGTGCGCATACTTTTGCCATTACTGAATGCTTAATTGAGAGTATTTTTTTCCCAAGAATGAAAACGTATAATGGAATTCGTTTTGTAATATGCTTAATTGGATTTATTATGGTTGTCATTGGCCAATACGTTAGATCTATTGCAATGGCTACTGCAGGTCAATCTTTTTCCCATATTTTGAAAAAGAAAAAAGAAAAGGATCACATATTAGTAACTAACGGACTATATGGGTACCTAAGGCATCCAAGTTATTTTGGGTTCTTTTGGTGGACTTTAGGGTTACAATTGGTGCTACTGAATCCAATTTCATTTATTGCTTTCTCATTTGTTTTATGGTTTTTTTTTAGTAAAAGGATAAGGATAGAAGAAGTTTATCTAGTTAATTTTTTTGGAAACGATTATGAAAAGTACAGACAAAAAGTTAACGTTTGGATTCCATTTATAGCATAAAGTTTTTGTATTGAACGCTGTTGTATATATAATATTGTTCTTACGTAAAGATATAGAAATCTACAGACCTTTTATTTAAGAAATACTCAAAATCATTAATTATTATTCAATACTGGATCATTTTGGTCATGTGAAATCGGAGTAGGAAACATAGAACTGTTTATTGAAACGTTAGATAAATGTCTCTTTTGTGGTAAACTATTTGGGTATGTTCTTCTTGCAATAAATGGAGCTACGATCGGCTTTTTTGAGAGTGCAGATAGAGGTGGAAGAGTTGGATTATTACCTCCTGCAAGGGATAGAGATCGTGATGCTGATGCTGTGTTATGAGAGACTTTAGTTACATGGGCCATAGCTTCATTATTTATATCATTAGGGCCCATTTGGGAAGAAGACCTGGAATGTATAGAATTCAAGGATGGTAAATTCGGCAATGGTGGCAATTTCATTTCCGGTGATATTACGTGATTAGGTTGCTTTGGTAATGGGAAGGGTAATGGTAAAGGTGGTATACTCATCGAAGCAGATATTGACGTATCTCCAATAGGAGGCGTGCTTGAGGGGATTATAGGTGTTGTTGCTGATGACGTTTGAATACCATTTAAGAAAGGATTTGCAGAAGTTGCAATGGGGGCAACTAATGTATCATTATTATTGGGCTTTTCAGTATTCATTGCTAATGGATTTGATATTATCACAGTAGATGCAGATGATGACCTAGATGTAACTTCCTTATTGTTTATATTATTAATTTTATTATTATTATTATTATTATTATCATTATGGTCACTGAAAAGTGTAGAAGAAACTGTCTTATTCCCTTTATTTAGAAAGGGATTACTTTTTAGGTATTCAGGGAACCGTATTTCAGAGTTCATTATAGTTGATGTGTCCATACTATTTTCACTATTTAATGAAGTGCTTATTTCAGAATTACCGAACGACTTCTCAATAACATTGGGCATTCTTTTCGACTGGCTTTCTTTATACAATGAGTTATCGTCTACGCCGGTACCGTTTGCAAAATATGACTTATTTTGAATGCTCTCTGTAAAGGTACCTCTTGGATCAAGTGATTTCCTATTGATAACAGTGGAGTGTGAGCTATCATCTATAAAAGTTGTTGGAACATGAGCTTGTGGCAATTGTTTATCAAATACATCCTCCACTACGGTACCTTGATCCTCATCATCACTGTCTAAGGATATGACCACAGGTTCACTTTCTGACTGCCTATTGTTAGGCGCCAGGTCAGGTTTCAACATTTTTTTTGCATATACATCGTCTTCTTGTTCCTCTGCCTTGACTTTAGACATTGTATCATCATGCGTACGCTTCTGTGGTGATAAAAAGTTTTCTTCCGTATATGGTTTCCAAGAGCCATCGACTGCCAATTCTACTTGTTCAACATCGTCATCACATTGTTGTAAAATCTCATCCACAAATTCGCTAATTGCTAACTGGTCAATTTTCACCGGAATCTGACATACTGGACATTGCCATGTTGGTATCTGTAGTTGTGAGTGCAAGAACCACAATGCATCGAAGCATTGCAAATGTTTGCACATGACCGATTTAGCCGGATATTTCATCCTTGTGTATGAAATAGGACATTGCAAACTCATCACTGTGGCAGTTGTGATTATATCATCGTCTTCTTGTTCAGATTGTGTTTGCCTTATGTAGTATAAAGTGGCTTGCTTTAGTATGCGTGGATGGTCTAAAATATGCTTTAATAGTTCTTCTGGTGTTATAATTTGCACGATATAAATGTAAAGAAGATATTCGACTACTGTAAAAGCATACACTAGTTCAAAAATGTTTTGTTTATTTGGTGAATTAATATAGGGAGTAAGATCAGCAGGTTTTGTTGTACCCTTTTTATTTTTAATACCCCTGACGTTGTCCTTAATAACATTGCCATTTAATTTGATTTCGTTAGGTGATGGAAACTGAATGTATTCACTTCCACGTGTACCTAATGGATTTATTACTCCACTGAAAAGATACAGCTTATGGTTTTCTTTTAGTAACTGACAGTCGTTTTCATTTAGCGTGAATTTAATAGTACATGAACCTCTACCGTCTGTGACAAACACTTTCTGGGCGGACTCTGGTATAAGTTTCTTAATTTTATAAAATGGAGATTCCTTAAAATGCATCGAATGTGCATACGGACTTTGCTTAATGGCAGGTAATCTATTGACTTCCCTATATAACTTACGACGCTGCGGTGAATTGGAATCCACTGCTGGTGCAGTGGTAGGAAAGACTGTTGAAGGATCCTTCCCCTCTAAGATAGCTGTTCGAAGATCTGCATACATAGGAAGTGTTCCTGGCGTAGAACTGTGTTTTATCCTATCTATAAGGATTCGCAATGTCTTTAACTCTGCGCCATAGTCTTCTATTAGACTGACCCTTCTCTTTATAAACTCCTTGATATGATCCTGAAGTACTGATTTACGACCTGTAACTGGAAGTATCATCGATTTACAAAGCTGTTTAAGGTCTGTAACCCTCAGAAGTTCAATTTGCGTTATTATTTCCTGCAGTTCATGATGGTAATTTGATGAACTTGTAGTAAAGGACATGACGCCGTGTATGATATTGATTCTAGTGACAGTATAGTACTTTCATCGACAACACTCCCTTCGGATAAGAGATCAATATCAAGACTTTCTCTATCTGCGATCCACAGTTACACCATATCATGCAATTACCAAAATTTATCAACCATAAACGTTTCTATATAAAATTTTTTGCACTGTTTTAGCTGCGAGGTGTGGGTTCACACATAATATCTTACAAGTTATACAGGATGAACATCCAGGCATTAAGATATAATAGGATATAGTTATAGTCATTTTAGTTGAATAATGGGGTATTGCAGTCCTATCCATTACGTAAAATAACTAATTTCCAATTCGTTGATAACCGATCTTGCCACAGTTTGAAAGCACAACGCAGTATCAGTCGCCAGCCATGAATGATCTCTAAAATACACATCCCTATGATACACCTCCCTTACCAACACTGAAACAGGGAGAATATTTATTTCTAGATAGCTTCATAATCTCTTGCTACTTCCTTTAGACAACCGCCAGGGTTCGTACACATCTCGAAAGAATCACGGCAAAAATCGCATCGCTGACTCTGTTCGCTGTTTTCATCAATTATGAAATTAGTTGCAATGAAGTTCATATATAAAGTTAAAGACACCGGAAAGAATCCGTTTGGAGGTGACAATTAGCTCAGTAACATCTATAAGCTAGTCATCGACCATGTCCAGGATTACAGTTCTTATTTCCGGTTCAGGTTCAAACCTTCAAGCCCTGATAGATGCACAAGCAGCAGGCCAATTAAAAGATGCTAAGATCGTTTCGGTCATTTCTTCATCTAAAAATGCATATGGTCTCACTAGAGCTGCTAATGCTGGTATCCCAACTAAAGTACAATCCCTTTATAAATATACAAAGGACATTCCAAAATCGGATACATCTGCTCGTGCCGAAGCTCGTAATAAATTTGAACAAGATTTAGCCACAGAAGTTCTTAAAGACAAACCGGACTTGGTTGTATGTGCTGGTTGGCTACTTATCCTTGGGTCTCAATTTTTAAGTCGTGTTAGTTCCCTACCTATCATCAACTTACACCCTGCACTTCCTAACCAGTTTGATGGAACTACACACGCCATAGAGATGGCTTGGAATCAGTGTCAGAAGCAAGGTACTCCGCTTGTGGCGGGTTGTATGGTTCATTACGTTATTGAAGAAGTGGATAAGGGTGAACCATTGATTGTTAAAAAACTGACCATCGTTCCTGGTAAAGAGACGTTACAAGAATACGAAACTCGTGTTCACGATGCTGAACATATTGCAATTGTAGAAGCTACAGTTAAGGCATTGGAAACCTCTCATTGAGAGCAAAAAATTAGCTTGGACTATCTGTACATCTCACGGCATTTCTTCTTGTATACTTTCCTTATATAATTTTACATAATCTTAGATTAACTACGATTTTTCACAACACGAAAAAGAAAAAGAGCTGGAGGTAGAGAAAGATAAGCAGTGAAATTGTTCATTAACAAAGGTTAAAGGCATAGAATAACCTAGCAATATAGCCCAATGCACTCTCTGACGTTTGCTCAATATGCTAGCTATGTTAATCCGGCAAGGATACATTCACTCATTGTACCCATTGGTAAGTGGCGACGTCAAGACTTTAAAGATACGATCATAAAATTAAAGGAATATGACGAAATAAGGTTGCTTGACATAACGCCAATTGACAGTACACACTTTACGCCTCAGGGCTTCCCCAATGGTAGATTACTCTTTGATTTAAATACATTATCTCATAACGATGCACTAGATTTGTTTTTATACGATTTTGAACCATTCAGGAAAACTTTTGTTGTTATTGGTATGGTCAATGATAACTCAGATCCAGAAGAAAACCTGAAGATATTAAAAGAGAAATACCCTACAGTCATATCTTTTAATCTAATATATACTAAATTTGAACCTGAACATAACGCAAACACATTCTTCTACAATGATTCAACTAATCTAGAGACTATAATGTGTGACATAGGTAAGAATTTCCTAGAATCGTTAACACATTACTATTCATCATATAAACATGTTACATTACGATCACCAGGGGCAATTGGCGGTAACTCAATTGCAAAGACAGTGTTAACACGCTATGGACCAAATGCAGCCCCAGTGAATCCATCGTCATCATCATCTTCTCCATCTCTAAACGCAAAAAGATTATCCTCTTTTGAAATGACAACGAACAATCTTAAAAGATCTGCTTCAATGAAGTTAGCCAATACATTGACAACATCCGATAGTAGAGCTCAACAGAGGTCTCGAGGAAGACAGTTGAAAATTTTAGGGAACTTTCAGTTATTAGCAGGTAGATATTATGATGCACTATCTAGCTTTATCGAATCAGTCACTATACTGTATAAACTGCGAGACTACCTGTGGTTAGGTTCTGCATTGGATGGAACTGCCATGTGTTTCTTATTGCTATCCTACCTTCAGGTTCCGTTTCAGATTCCCGAAATTGTAGACATTTTATGTCCAGTACATACTACTAACTCAACAGTGGTGACAGAAATGGCATCTAAAACGGCTGCTGCTAATGGTATATCTTCTTCTGCCCCTGATTCCAAAGATAATTCACCCAGAGATAGTTCATCCAATAATCACACCATTCAATTACAATCACCTAGGAATTCTTTATCCAATCCTGAATTAGCATATATTGACGTTGATGTTGATCAAATTAATCTACCTTGGTTAATTAAATCCATTTCGGAAAAAGTTTTATACTATTATGAGTTAAGTCTTTCACATAACAGCGAATACGCACCTCAAATTGTATACTGTAACTTGTTGTTAAAAACTCTAACGTTTATGGTCGCCTCATATAGTTCACCTAGCATATCTCAGGAAACCTTGAAAAGCATTATTAAGGGTGTCCCAATGGAGGAGAAGATAATACCTTCACTGACTTCAGTGTTTTCAAAATATGATATTTACCTATTTGCCAATAGATTATTCGAGTTGCAATTGAAAGATATGTCTGTTGAGGCCCAGAGTACTGTATATATATCATTAGCTTATGTCTACAAATCATTGGGCTACGAAAGAAAACAAGTGTTTGTGTTAAGATTTCTGCTTATTAGTTTATTAACAACAACCTCCACGTCAAATTTCTCTTGGCGTTCTGCCTATGAGAACCTGTTTCAGATTGTTACCAAATTATATGGAATAAAACATCCTAATCCAGAAAGTTCGATATGTGACGCATCTGAAATTGGTTGGCTTACCTTACAAAAGAAAGCGTTACATTTATGTATGAGAGTAGCAGCTCAGGTTCAAGATTACCAATATATTGCGCGCTATGCGACAGCTCTGATAAGTAGATATACTCATTTGTTGAGTCAGTCTGAACAACGAACATTAATGATAGAATATTTACAACCATGCATATCTAAAAAGGTAATAAAAACATATTGGGACCCATTCATTTTGAGATCAATGAAACTTCATAGGCTAGAATTCGATGAACCAGGGACTGATAGTGCAAAGCTACCGATTGAATTACCTGTCAGTGTGATAGATAATGCTTTAGTTGCCGATACGAAAAACTCGGTTATCAATACCCAAGAAGTTTTCAATCCATTCAAGAAAAATGATGTTAAAACATACAAATTTTCAAAGGATAATGATGAGTTGTTTTTGATAGGTGATAAAGCAGAATCGATTATACATGTACAAAATCCCTTCAAATTTGACATAGATATAACCAAAATTCAGTTCAATGATGAAACGTTTGAATTTTGTGAGTTGGATCAATCGTTTATTACTGACGCTAATCCATTTGTAGTAAAAGCTGAATCGATAGGCGTTATATGTTTACCACTAATTTTGAAGAAACAGACTATGGGTTTACATGAGGTAAAATCTTTGTGTATATCAGTTTTTGGCCTTCCCATGTTCGAGTATAATATCATCCTATCTGAAAACAGAATAGAAAGGCTAATCAAAATGAATACTGAGGAAGAGCCTCATGTCAAGATAGAAAACGAAAGATGTAATTATCAGAATTTACAAATGAAAATATTACCGGAGCAACCACAGCTGCAAGTAATAAATGAACCGCAGTTGTCTGAAAATTCTTGGATGACACTTGATGGTACCAAGACAAAATTTACTATATCTCTGAGAAATAAATCTTTAAACTGCACTATTGATTACATACAATTTCAAACAAGCACAAATATTGAACAGAATTTAAAAAGCGATTACTGGAAAAAAATGTCAGCTGATGATTTGTATGCCACTGAGATGCAGTTGATGTGGTTGCAAGAGTCTTGTATAAAAATCAGTAATGCACCAAAAAGTTTAAAACCAAACGAGGTAGTAGAATTGAAGCTAGAACTCGATATGACGAGCGTCCCATTTGATTTCACGGAATTCAAGGTGCAAATAAAATATGGAATGATTACACAAACTAACAATCTCATATACATGAAAGAGTTGACAGTTCCTTACGAAGTTACCGTACGACGTACTGTTGAAGTTCCAAGTTTAGACATCATCCCATTAAATGAAAAGATATCGGATAGTAGTGTGAATGTAGATTGGGTTGACTATATTAACACAAAATTAGATGATACAAATTTAGGCCTCTGTGTACAAAATTTTGCATTGCTGTTACTAGATTTCAGAAATTCTTGGTTAGACGGCATTACATTGGACGTAGAATTTGAAGATTTTAAAAGCAAAAAATATTTGATAGAAGCAAATCATACACTAAGGGTTATAGTTCCAATCCAAAAGATTGATTGCGATGAAGAGGAATTCGCTAACAAACGTATACCGCACATCGTCCAAGGGCGGCAATTTATCCAAAGTGGGATGAGTAGTGAACAGGAAGCTGAAATGAAGGAAAACTTTTGGTGTCGAGAATATATTTTGGAGAGGTTGAAATGTAACTGGAGCTTTTCACATGATGAGTCAGTAAATGGTTCTGTTGATCTAAGAAAGTTTATAGAGAAATTTGACAGCAAAATGACATCAACTGTTTATAAAGGCAAATCATTATATAACTTAAAGCTATCCACAGAAAAAAAGAAGGTGGAATCAGGTGAGCATGCCAAAGTTACAATCAAGATTAATCCTAAAAAAATCCAAAGAAAACAGCCTGAAAACAGCATGAAACTTTTAAATTTACTTATTTTTGATCATATTACTTCAAAGTTATTAATGAGGTCCAATAGGAGGATATTATTCAATGGGACACTATCTAGATCAATTCGGGTCTCACAGAAAACTGAAACGACATTTGATTTACTACCGATAGAACCTGGTACTTATGAAATATGCGCAGCTATTTCCAATACAGATAATCCAGATGTTTTGTTACAATTTGATTCAGAGAATATTCTTTTAAACGTTATGTAATTCATATATGAATCTAAATAGTAAAATGAGTCAATGATAATTGCATTATTTTTTAGTAACATGATTTTATGAAGTATTAATAATTAAAGTATTTACGAATTTGAAATAAAAAATAAAAAATATGTATAATGGGAAATGACAATAATAAAGAAAAATAGAAGGACTTCAACATTTATTTTTTACCTTCCTTTTGGGAGATTTTCCCAGTAGACTTAGGTACTCTTGCAATATAATAGAAACAAGTACCTGCAATGAAATTGATAGCGATAAAACAGATGAAGATTCCAAAATTTCTCCATCTTCTGTAATAATGAGAGCTAAATTGTGATAGAAAATTATTTGTGCTCGAATATTGACAGAATTCGCACATCTGACTTGCGCTTGGATCTGACAAGTATCCTGTCCCTGCCATTTTAATATATGGAGCCATGTACTCGCCACAAGTCATCCCTTTAGGCGGCGTGAATCTAACCAGCTCATATTTCGAACATGTAACAGCAACATTGGCAACACCAGTTGACAATAAAGCATCAATCAAATAGGTTAATGGAGATACTCTGTACATAAAGATCCAGAATCTTGGCATTTGTTTAGGTGGAGTCATAACACCACAGAAAGATAAAGCCATGGTGAATAGTAAGACGGAGCAATGTGCAGCCGATTCAGTAACTTCTATACATGAGATAACCAAAATGGACATAGAGCCAATATATGTATAGAAAGCAATTGTTAATAACCAGAATAGAGCGCCTCTTTCATGTAACTCACCAGCAACAGATGCGTTTGAGTAAAACCCGACAGAATAATAATAAATACAAAATGCCATTGTACCGGTAAGGACATTCCAAGGAACTTCAACTACAATTTGTGAAATAATAAAGGCAACCCAAGAGAATGTTCTCGATGGTCTTTCCCTTGCTTCATATAGATTTCTCTGTTCTACAAAGGTTGGCAAATATTGCTGAACGATGGGCATTAAAATAACCGTGTACATGAAAATCGAAAGCATTTGATTCTGTAAACCCTGCATTGTTCTGTCAGCCTTAAAAAAGGTAAAACCAATAAATAACTCCGAAAATGCAGTCAAAATAAATTTCGACCATAAATAATCGGGAGATCTCCATGTTTGTTGCGCCAAACGATGACTAACACGTTTGAATTGATATAAGAACGAGCTTGCAAATTGTTTTTGTTCTTCCGGGCTCGATTCTTTTGTTTTTAAAGGTAACTCCTTCTCCATTCTGTCCAATTCTTCTTGCATGACTTTATACTCATCAGAAGATCTCCATACTTCGTAATAATCTTGAATAGCGTGAGAGCCGGGAGCAGCACCAACAACCTCCAACATCCATTCTGCTGGATTTGCATTAGCGGGACAAGGGGAAGCTCCTTTTGATTCAAAGTAATCAATCATAGTTTGACAACCTTTACCCAGATCACCAAAATAAACCGTTTGACCACCCTTTTGTAAAAATAGTAAACGATCAAATTCTTGCATTAAGATAGCAGAAGGTTGATGAATGGTACATAAAATAGCTTGACCATTATTTGCTAATTTTTTCATTAATTGACATGTAGCCCAAGCAGTTTGGGAATCTAAACCAGAAGTTGGTTCATCTAAGAATACTAATAACTTTGGTTTAGCTGCTAATTCAACACCAATAGTTAATCTTTTTCTTTGTTCAACATTCAAACCTTCACCAGCAACACCGACAACAGCATCTGCATACTTTTCCATTTCCAAAATCTTAATAACTTCTTCCACATATTCATCCTTTTCTTGTTGTGACACATTCGAAGGTTGACGCAAATATGCAGAAAATCTTAAAGACTCCCTTACGGTAGCAGTTTTTAAATGTAAATCTTGTTGTTGACAATAACCAATTGATCTTGGGAATGAGGCATCACGTAGTCGTCCATCAACAAAAATATTTCCTGTAATAGTACCCATTGTTACTCTTTCAGCTAAACAATCTAACAAAGTAGTTTTACCAGCACCAGAAGCACCCATTAAAGCCGTCAAAGTACCCGGTTTAACCCAACCATCGACATTGTTTAAAATACGTCTGGTTTCCTTTTTAATTTGGATATCATAACATAAATCTCTCCAATGGAAGATAGCCTCTGATTTGGATATACCAAATTCTCTATCAGCTTGTGTCTCATTTGTCTTTGTCCTGTCTAGTGATACTGAATTGGAGTCATTACTCAACTTTTCAGCGTGATTTCCATCATACGCATTTGTAGTACTTGTTGAGTCCACAACATCTGAATCTCTCAATAGTCTCGAGTCAGTTATACCAGTATCATTAGCTGCGTTTGCTTTCTCTAGGTCAACATTTGATTCTTCATCGCTCGCAGTAGCTTTATTTTTTAATTGACCTTCCTTCTTCATCCTTCTAACGACACTTAAAGGGAATATTAGCATTTCACCCTTCTGTTTAGCAGCACCGTTAAATTCACTAATCAATAAGTAAACGAAGAAGAAAAATACAACGTAAGCCATACCAACACCAAAACCTCTCCATTTATGTTTATGAACATAATCATAACTCTCAACTAAGAATCTGTCACCCAAGACAAAATTCTCACCTGGTATAGCACCAACTGCACCACAAACTCTTTCAGTACCTGTAGCATTTACATACATTGGACCGAATGGTATATACCTAGCACATGGGTATTTAACGTCATGAAACTCATTAATCATTAATGATTCAAATAAATATGCCAATGGATTTATATACCAAATCCATTTCGACCAACGTAACATTTTTGTTCTTGGAATAACAAAACCTGTATACATAGATAAAGCCAATAATAAAATAGATGCAGGAACCATAGCTTCTTGCAAAGTTTTTGTTAAAGCACCAACACAACGGAAAAGATGTGACATAGCAAAGACAGCAACAACATTAATTAAAAAATAAAAGAAGAAGATACCACCATTACGACGGAAATTGACTAAAAAGTAAAAAACGATATTAAAGAAGACAGCAGTGGCTAATTTAGCAGGAGCCTCCGCAATAACAGAAGCAAATGCATCGGCAGAGGGACGGTATAAGGAATATGTTCTATGCTTTTCTGTAACTGGTCTAGCTTCATAAAGAGAGAAAATTTCTAGTAAAGATTGGAAAGAATTGAACAAAACAGCAAAAAACATTGCTGCACCACGGAAATAAAAACTTGAAGTATCATGATTTAACATAACTTTATAAAACATCGAACCTAAGATGAAGGCCATAACAGAATTACCAACCACTTGAAAAATAGTCACTAAAGAACTATTTTTGATTCTCCAAAAATTTCTAATCAGCAGATATTTAACTTGCATACTGTAGTTAACAACATATGGAGAGCCCTTACGTAGTCTCTTTGCTTGCTTAGCATGGTGTGATTCAGCAACAGTTTCCTGAGACTCGCTTGTGTCCATATTCAATGCAGTATCAATTTCTTGTTGTAATTTTTTATAATTTGGGGACTTTTTCCAATAATCATTCATCGCTTTGGGGCTCTGTGGAACAGCAATACCCTTTTTAATAAATTCTGGATTAACGACTCTTTCAGCAGGTGATGTGACAGCTGTCAAAAAATCAGCGGTAGTTTCTCTATCAGGGCATAAATAACCCATATCTAAAAAGTATTGTTTAGCATCAGTGGTAGAGCCATAAAAAATCTGATAACCTTCGTCTAGGACACAAACTTTATCAAACAAGTCATAAGCATCCTGAGAACATTGATAAATAGCAACTGTTGCAGTGCTATCAGCAATCCTGGCCTGAGTTTTTAAAGCTCTAACAAACTCTAAAGCCGTTGCAGAATCTAAACCTCTTGTAGCATTATCCCAACATTGAAATTTGGATCCACAAATCCAAACTTCTGCAATCGAGACACGCTTACGTTCACCACCAGAAACACCTCTAACTAAATCGTTCCCCACTTTTGTATTTCTTGTATGTGATAAACCATAAGTGGCCATGGCAACATCGGTAACATGATTAGCATAGGTTTCTCTATCTACACCTTTTATACGATTTTGAGGAGTTTTCAACCTTGCAACGGTAAATAAAGTTTCATAGACTGTTAAATGTGGTAAATGAATATCGGCCTCTGCGTTATAAACGACTTCCCCACGGTAATGTTTTTCAATATCTTCTACCGAAAGTCCACTATATGATATAGTTGATTCTTTACCAACATTAAAACCATGTGTGTTTGATGAGATAGTCTTTAATAATGTAGTACAACCTGCACCAGGCCTTCCCAATACGACCAATAGTTCACCTTTATTAAGGCAACCGTCCATTGGTTTCAATATTTGGAATGTGTTTTCCTTTGTCTCTGGTCTTACCTTACGCCATGCCATTGAAAGCAGTTTATAAGGTAAGTTAAGGAATGTGGATTGATATGTAACATCAGCAGAATCACCACTAGCAGATAAATTTTTCCAGACACAACCTAATGAATAAGGTTTATAATAATCTGGATCCGAAGTAGATAAGTTGGCCATATTTTGAACCCAAGCTGTACTTGAGAATTCAGGAGACGATGGATCTAGTTGGGCGTTATAACCTTCTGCATTTTTATTTGTAAAGACTGGATTAATGCCAGGAAGCAGATTAGTCGAGTAAATGGAATTAGCATTGTCTTCTTCTGCAGCAGAGTTTTCAGAATAAACCAACGAAGCATCGGTTAGTGTTCTTGCCAAATTTCTTATTTGCTCTTGAGTTTCAGTATCATCTATTCCGGTATACGGATGAGAATCCGCATCATGTGAATTTATATGTCCTTTAGACGATATATTGTCTTTGTCTGACATAATAAAATGGTAATTTAAATTGTAATTATGTAATTTATGTGAATAATAGTAGTTATTTTTTGATACCTTCTGTAGCATAAGAGCAAGTAAGATAAACTAAGAAGATACTACCTCTTCCCTATATATATGAACTTGTCAACATACTGATCTCCGCGGAAGAACCAAATCCAAAGTTAAACGTACCCACGAAGCAATTTTAACTCAACTCAGCAATATCCCTAACAGCACTTGTATCATTGAAAATCGTTTGTTGTTATTAGATCTTGAAGAATTCCGAATTTTCCAGGGATCGGCATTAGGAAACCCCAGACAATGCCGTGGAACTTCTCGAGAAGCAGTATCTCAAAGTGCAATGCAAGCCCCCCCACAATGAACCATCCCTCGAAGTGTTTCGGCGTTAGGTGAAGCACGGTTTTAGGATTCTCTATGATGAACTCCGGTGAAGATATTAATAGTTGACAGTCTGCGGGAAAGAATGATAAAATTGTTATATTACGTATGTTGCTAGTGGTTGTTCCGGACGTACCAGAAGGTAAAAGTTTGTATCGAACCTGTTAGAGTTTGTTCTGTATGGCGGGGTTAACAGTTTATTCCTCGGTTCTATATATATATATGTATATATATTATTCGTTAAGTTATTTACATGTATGAAATTTCCTCAATATATACTCGTTATTGCTTAATGATTGGCCCCTGTCCCATCTCTAGCAAATTTATCTACTTTGTTCAAGTGCTCCATATACTCAACCCTTTCTTGAGCTCTCTTTCTCTTACCAATTATCTCATTCTTCCAGAATCTTGGAATGAAAGGTTGAGCACCTTCTCCGTATGGACCCAAAGCACCACCAAATGCTGTACTTGGTTTCAAAACGTCGGAACCAACACTTAATTGGTTGTCACGCTTGAACTTGTTCAACTCGTCTTGAAATTCCTGGTTCCATCTACCAACTTCCCCTTCAGCTGGTTCTTCTGGCCAAATAAATGGTGTTTCCATTTCGATTGTCATCTTCTTGATCTGAGGACCACGAAAACGACCGGCAAAAGGACTCGTCCTAATATATTTACCATGCAACAGCTGGGTTGTCACGTTCATGGCTCGTAGACCATATATGTGAAACAAATAATCTCTTAAATCTAATTTATTAAATGATTTTGGAACTATAAACTTGGCTTGGTATGGTGTATGTTTTGCATTAGGTCTAAGTAAGATTATCCTTGCTTTTGGGAAAAATAACTGTTTGGAACCCACTTTGAAATGTTCCACAGGTAAGCCATTTGAATCCAGTCCTGTTTCTATATCTGCTGCTGTTGTTGTTGTCGTCGCCGTAGTACCCGACCCCTGGATACTCGATCTTGTTAATTGCAGTAATTTTTCGCTCAATTTGATACTCTTAGGTATCGTCGTAGTCGTCAATCTGGGCATTGCAATCCTTCAAACTCCTTTCCAGTCCCTTCTCTTGCTTGCTTTTATCCCAATAACACTATACATTTCACTCTCAAACGTTTCAAAATATTTATTCAACTTGACTTTTCTAGTCGTGTTGCACGGAAAGATCTCTTCCAACGAGGTGCCGATTGTCTCGCACCAAAAATTATTTCGACATGGAATTTCAATTAACAACAACAATATTGAAATATATTATTGATAAATTATATAATATGATATTGTTTCGTAAGAACATAAGCTGTCAAGAATTATAGTACGTTTGCATTGAATCGATCTTTTTAACAATTGGGTTGTTCACCTCCTTCTCTTTTTCGTTTTTTTTCTGTCTGCTTCTCTTTATTTGGCACATTTAAAGTTTCACCTTTATCACATTAGACACTTCTAATCGATCTTTTTCCTGTCTTTAAAATATTATATCCTTACACATTCATTCCCCAAGTTAATACATACACATAAAAATAAATTAAAATGTTCTTCATCAAAGATCTATCGCTTAATATCACATTGCATCCTTCTTTTTTTGGACCCCGAATGAAACAATTTTTAAAGAGTAAATTATTGCAAGAAGTAGAGGGTTCATGTACAGGTAAGTTTGGTTATATACTTTGTGTTTTAGACTATGATAAAATTGAAATAGAACGTGGTAGAATATTGCCAACTGACGGTTCTGCCGAATTTACAGTCAAATATCGTGCCGTCGTCTTTAAACCATTCAAAGGTGAAGTTGTAGATGGAACAGTAGTATCCTGTTCACAACATGGGTTTGAAGTACAAGTTGGTCCAATGAAAGTATTTGTCACGAAACATTTAATGCCTCAGGATTTAACTTTTAATGCAGGCTCTAACCCCCCATCTTATCAAAGTTCAGAAGATGTTATTACTATTAAGAGTAGAATCAGAGTTAAAATTGAAGGTTGTATTAGTCAAGTCAGTTCTATTCACGCTATTGGTAGTATTAAAGAAGATTATTTGGGTGCTATTTGATTGTTGTCATTATATTTAAATTAATTTTATTTTGTAATAACATGCAAAAGACAGAATGTAATATATAATTTTTGAAATTGTTCTTTTTTTTTTTTAATAAAACTACTATAAACAACATATTAAACTAATAAACGAACAAGAATATTAAAGGTATTACTTAGTAATGATAAAATGACCTCCCTCACCACTAACAAAACAGGAATCCTTCCATTCACCTTTATATTTCCCATTATCAATAGCTTGTTTAATGACACCTGATTTGGTGAGGAAATACTGTTCCTTTGGACCAACAACATCTTCACTACTTGCTCTGGTTTCACTACCACTACTATTATAACTTGAATTACTAGGACTAATACTTAAGTCTTCACTACTGTCGTCACTCATAACCTTAACAACACAATTGTGCCATGGGGTTGGAATGTGTAATAAATCTTCAAAGGTTGGTTCGTCAATATCATCTAAATTTTTAACAATACGACATTGTTCTGAAGAAATTACCTTAATACCAAATTTTGGCCCACTATTCTTATGAGCATGAATAGAAATTCTTAAATGATGTGGGAAAATTAATTCAACTAAATTCGAATAAGCGTCATTTCTTTTAATCATATTAAAAGCGATTTTAGAGATAACTTTTTTGAAACCTTTTTTTGAAAAAGTCTTAAAATATGGTAATAAAGCTAAATCTTCCATCATAAATCTTGAAAATCCTCTGTAAAGATTCAATCTTGGTGACCCTGGGATACCAATTTCTTTTCTTAACCTACCATCATCAGTGTCACAACCTTTCATTAAAATTTGTCTTGATAAATCTGAAACTGGGGTAATATTACTACCGGTATAATGAGCAATTTCAACTTCTTCGACTAATTTTGGATCAAAAATTTCACTTGCAGCACCACTGAAAAATAAGTCATTTAAACCACAGAAACCAATTGCATCAACACCAGGAATTTTGCATTTCTCGTACAATTGATGTAACTTTTCAGTATAGTTGTCAACGACATCATCGTCAACACCAATACAATCAGAGAAAACATGTCCGTCACTAACGATCCAGATTTTCATACCTGGTGGATAAACTTCACAGACATCTTGAGTTGCTTTAATTAGCCTTTTTAATGCCATTTCTTCACCTTTATCTGGAACAACACCAGATACTTTATTGTTGTTAGATGATTTACAAGGGAAAGCTGGTAATATAGCTTCAATCCTTAAATATCGGTCGGTAAAGTACTTGGTACGTTCAATGAAGTAGTCTCTACCACCTTTTTCCCATTCATCATCAACTATAGTGTTCTTCAAATTTTCAGCAAAGAAATTAGCAAAGTGTTCGTGGTAAGCAACCTTCTCATTTTTAATGATTGGTAATTCATGAAATTTCAATCTTGCTTGATCCAAAATATGAAAGATAAACCAATCATTGAATTCATTTTCATTTTCGATAGTAGTAATGACACCTCTAATTTGGGTTTCATCATCGCGTAAATATTCTGATATTTTTAATGGCATATCCAAAATATTGTTAAATTTTTTAGCGTCATTATGGTTAATTGTGTATTCCATGATGCTGTCACTCTTAGAAGAAAAAGTAAAATTATTTTCAGATAATACATTTTTGATAATGTCCCAGTTATCAGTAAATTTGCAATTTTGTTTTTCTTCAATACAGTAAAGTTCCATAGTGTCGGCATTTCTTGTATATATGGCTAAGAACTTAGAGAAAGTAGATAAATCTTTGTCAGTACCATGAGCAATAGCAACCTCTGTCTTCGTAGCCTTTGGATCGGATATTTTTAAAGAGTCGATAACTGGTAAAGTATTTTCAGTAATGGTCATTGTTATAAAAAAAGTTTTTTTTTGTTATATATATGTAAGTTTTGAAAGATTATTGTCTTTTCGATAATATTTTATGTTCAAGTAATAAAGAAATAATTTGAAGACCAAGTAAACGTTACGAAACCTGTAACAACAAAATAAAACAAAAACAACCTTTTTATATAAGATAAATTGGCGTTTTTAAAATGATTATATGAACTACAACTTCATTAGGAATCATACTTGATTTATTGGGGATTAGCGGTACAAATTGTATGGTTATTACAATGAGCCAGAACTCAGAGGAATAAAAAACCTTTGAGACATATGTTATATCTTGACTTATATTTTTGAATTTATTCCCATAAAAGGGTCTAGTCAACCAAACTATGAGGAGATCATTATTAGGATAGTCTGGGTCATTCAAAAAATTTCTTTAATATTGTGACTAGTAACAATCAGATCGGAATCTATGTTCCTGACTTTGACCCCCAAAGTGAAAAGAAGCATCTTCTTACCGCTGTAATTAACAGACTTCCAACACTAAAGTAAGCAATATAAACGGATTTATAAATCCGTATGGTAATAAGGCATTTTGTAAAAAATCTCTTTCCTTTGTATCACATTTCTTCTTAAACAGAAAATATATGCCACCTCCAATTACACCTGCATGGAGCTACATGACCTACATTTTGTTAGAAAGGTGATTTACCTTCCCTTTAAAGGGTTCAATTAATATTAAAAAAAGGTAATTGAGTTTTCTGGAATCTGCCAGACTCTTTATTAGCTCGTCTTGCTTGAGTATTAAGCAACTGTTTAACTGTGAATAGGGAAGTATACTTGAAAGATACGGCACAATTGAGGTACAGTAAATTAAAACTAGAGCTGACACTTTAGTATTATAATTGCCTATCCCCTTACCACATTCATTATATAGAATTGTTTCACATATATGATATAAGCAATAGCTGTTCTTCCCTTAGATTCATAAAAAGGTGAAAATTTGATATTGCCGTTCAATGAGCCTTATGCGCGACAGGCGTCAGCGTCAGGAAAAGACAATGGCGTTTATGCAAAAAGCTGTCTAGAAGTCAATACCAAAAAAAAAAATAATACCCTTTGAAAAGAATAGTAATATAACAGAAAATTAACTGTTTAAAGTTTTACTTACATTTTGATAAAAGAAGAGTGTTGTAACAACTTTTTCACAACTTTGTTTTAAATTTCATATAAGTTTTATAATTATTTCAATAATATTTTAAGTATCCATTTATCGAAAACAAGTCATTTTATTAGAAAAAATTAAACTAATGCTATCCACAATTATTTTTACAGTATTACCATTTGTTCTTCTAGGCTATGTCATCTTCAAAATAGTCATTCCGCCATTGGATTTCCCAAAAACAATTCCAACTATTCCTTTTTACGTTATTTTTTTGCCAACAATAATAAAAATAGATCAAACCGAGTTGTATGACCTTTACTTGAAAGAGCCTTTAGAAAAGTATGGTGCAGTTAAATTATTTTTTGGTTCAAGATGGAATATTCTTGTTTCCAGACCTGAGTATCTTTCGCAAGTTTTCAAAGATGATAACACTTTTGCAAAGAGTGGTAATCAAAAAAAAATTCCATATAGTGTCATTGCAGCTTATACTGGTGATAACATCATTAGTGCCCATGGGGTTGTTTGGAAAAAATATAGGAAAGTTATGACTAATGGCCTACAGCATTTTAATGAGACTCCGTTTTATAAAAATGCTGACTTATTTTGTGACCTCATTGAGAAACATTTAATGAAGGAAGGTACATTTGATGAAACTTTTGATCTTCATATGGGTCCATTAGTACAAAGGTTGGCGTTGGATAATATTTCTGAAGTTTTGTTGGGATTTGATTTTGGTACATTGACTCAGGAACATGTGCCATTACATGAACATCTAGTTCGAATCAAGAAACAAATTTTCAATCCATTTTTTCTAACATTTCCATTTTTTGATCTTTTACCTATCCCAGCAAGACGTAGAGGCTTTAAAGATGTTGAAATGTTTCGTCAACTATTAGTCACCAGAGTTCAAGATCAGATGGTTGATAATTTCAAATTTGAACAAACCCATTTTGTGTCTAGTGACTTGATTCGAGCTTACAACAGTAATACCATCGATTATAAACAACTCACTGATAATATTGTCATTTTGTTAGTTGCTGGACATGAAAATCCACAGTTATTACTGACAACATCATTATATTTATTGGCAAAATATTACGACACCTGGCAAGAAAGAATTAGAAATGAGACTAAAGGCATAGTTGACGTTAAGGATTTAAATGAGTTACCATATTTAAACTCATTTATTTATGAGGCTGTTAGATTTTACCCACCATTAAATACAATTATTAACCGTTGTACTACCAGACCATGTAGATTGGGTAATGATATAACAATTCCAAAAGATGCATATGTCGGATATAATAATTACAGTACAACACGTAGTGAAAGAACTTGGGGCTCAACAGCTAACACGTTTGATCCAACTAGATGGGGTGAAGATATTGAGTCTATTAATAAGATGTGGAGACATTGTAAGAATAACTGTAGTTTAAGTTCATTTCACGGTGGTAAAAGAGCATGTTTGGGTGAGAAACTGGCACTGATTGAAATGAGAATTACAATTGTGCAAGTTTTGAAAAGGTTTAATTTAAGACTTTCACCAAATTGGGAAGAAAAATTAACGCCTGGTGGGCCATTATGTCCATTTAATTTGAAGTTACGATTTGAAAAAAGAGGTGAGTTGACATAAAATGTATTTTTTTTTTTTTATTATTATATTATTTTTATTATTATTATTATCGTTTAAATCATTACATAACATATATACCTTATAATTAATGTTCTATTGTTGAGGAAGTTTCAGCGTCATCCAAACAGTTAAAAATTTGATCCCAAAAATAATCAATATTAATATTTGTACCAACCATACTACCTCCACCACTGGAATCAATTGATGGAACAATCATTCCAACGTCGGTACTTTTCAAATCCACAACGACATCCAGATTCATTTTTCTATATTCGAATTGCACTACATCATTAGATTCCCAGCCATACAGTTCTAGTAAAGGGAACAAAGTCATTGGGTCATGTATGGGTGGACCTAAGGTAAAACCTTGATGATCTTTATAGGCTTTCCTAAAATATAAAAATAATTCATAGAACATTTGTCTAAGTTTTGAAGATGGTTTAATTAATCCACCTCCTTTAATTCGTTCCATTACTTTAGTTGTGGCGATTGCTTTATGTGTTAAGTTTAAAGGGGATAATATTAATTTATTTTTGACTTTTGAATGATGAAATAAAAAGGATGCAGCATGTGGATCGATCCAAATATTAAATTCTGCGGATAAGTTTTCATTTGTATTACCGATACCAATCCCCCCACCCATAATACTAATATATTTTAATTTATTAGCTAACGTTGGATCAAATTTAATAACATTTGCAATCGTAGTGAGTGCACCAGTGGAGACAAAAGTCATGGGACCTTGCTCCTGTGACTCTACGATCGCTTTTGAGATAGCATGCAAATAACTCATATCAGTTTTGTCCTTACATATTGGTTTTGGTAAAAGGGTTGTACCATCTAAACCAGATTCACCATGAATATCTGGGGCATAGTGAGGTGTACGCACCCAAGGCTCCTGAGCACCACGATAAACGGATATATCCTTAGCTTTACCAAATGCTGTGATTAAAGATCTTGTATTATAATCCGTATTATCTGGGGAAGAGTTACCATAACAGGTTGAAATCCCCTTTAAATCGAAAGCAGGATGAAAACAAGCCAGAAGTATTGCTATAGCATCATCATGACCTGGATCACAGTCTAACCATATTGGAATTTTCGTTATTGTCATTGTTAATGAAGATGTTTTTGTGCAATATAACAAGTGGCAAAACTAAGAAAGGACCCTCTTATAATTTCTTTTATATTGTAAAATCGCGAAGGTAAAGAAAAAAGGAAAGGAAAAGAAGTATATGCTATATTAGTATACAAAAAATTTTATAATTTGCTCTATGCTACATAAAGATATCATTACCTTGTTCGATAGCCATCTTGGTATGGTAGACGATATCCGTTGATTCCCATGGGTAAGCGTACCATTTGTCTGGTACGGTCTTTGCAGCAAAATAACGATTTTCATCTTCTAATAAATCTTTTGGTAAATCAGCTTTCTTTGGTTTTAATTTATCATGTAATACAAAGATACCGAAATTTGTCTTTAATTCAGGGTTCTTAGTGAAATCGATACCTTTAGCCTTTGCTTGGTCGTTAGCGTCTTTCTCTAATTCACTTAAAGCATAATGTAAAGTAGTTCTTGTATCATCGACTTCATCGACGATCAAGACATTTTTCCCAACCAAATCCAGTTTACATTGTTCGTAATCTATCCATTGGGTTCTTGTTACTTTAACACCGACTTCTTCCGCTTGAGAACCTAAAGTATTCAAATCTTCATACAGAGATAGTATAATAGCGAAAATTCTAACAGTGGGTACACCAGGTTCCTTTAAGAAGGTACGTAATATTCTTGCTGGAATGAAACCACCACCACCGATAGCGATGATCAAATCCGGTTTGAAATTTTTAATCTTCTTAGCACTTAGCTGACAAAGCTGATGCACGTTATTGTAAGAGATATATTGCTTGTCTTCGGAGGACATAGTTGGCAGACTGGTCTGGTTTGGAGGTAGAGCTGAGAGAAATAAGAAGAACCACCTAGAAACGAATATAAATATTAGTTGATATATATATATATATATATATACACAGATAACACTAGCAAGGCGATGCGATGTACTTGTGTTCAAACTGCTTCTGCGATTCACATCGAAATTGAAATTTTTTAATTAATTTTTCAAAAATTGCGTTCTTAAGAGAAGTCAAATTTCACTCAGAAACTTCTGCAGAAACTAACTCTCGGGATAAAAATTTTCATTGTAAAAGAAGCGATGCGATACAAAACAGTCACAAGACGTTCAAGATATAGATAGATGGTTTACTGTATGAGTAGTTGCTGACTTGAGCTTTGAAGTTGAAGTTGGCACTTGCCTTGTTGAGTTTTGTTGTCTACTTTACATCGCTTGCGACGACGGCGCAGTTCCACTTCAACTTGTAATTTTTTGTACTGAACTGTATATAAATAACATAAATTTAGACTGAAAATTCTTAATTAGAACAAAACAACAGACAAAGACAATTGAGTTTATATAACCGAATATACAGAATATGGTGAGTTTGGATAAAGACGACGTTTCGTTGCCCAAGGCAACCGTTCAGAAACTAATTTCTGAAATTCTTGATGATGATTTAGCCTTTAATAAAGATGCACGTGAAATTATTATTAAATCAGGTATAGAGTTTCTTATGATTCTATCATCGATGTCGTCTGAGATGGCTGAAAATGACGCTAAGAAAACTATTGCCCCTGAACATGTCTTAAATGCTTTGAAAGAATTGGAATACGATTCTTTTATACCGTATTTGGAAAAAGTTCTAGTCGAATTTAAAGGTACACAGAAAATTAGAGAAAGAAGGGATTCAAAATTTAAAAATTCAGGTTTAAGTGAAGAAGAATTGCTACGACAACAAGAAGAATTGTTTAGAAAATCTCGTTCTAGATTACATCAAAATAGTACTTCTGGCACTGCAGAAGGTATGCCAAAGATTGAGGAATAAGCTATGTCTCTTCTTTTTTTTGTTTTATTTTAATGGGGTTTCTCTTTGTTTTTATGTAGGGTTTATTATATGTTATATTGTATTTAACACGGAAAAAAAAAAATTATAGTAATAAAATATACATGTGTCCAAGAACGTTCATTTCTTTTGGCCAACAAATTCAAGGATAACTTGTAACGAACGTTTCTTTTCATCGTCAATTGATCCTATTATCTGTTGGTATCTTGTAATATTTTGATTTTGTAACGTACTGAAAAATGTATGGACTTCTTCAAATACATTAATATTATCCAATTCAGTTTCCTTAAAATCATCTTCAAAATCTTCAAAATAATCTTCTTCATCGTCTGGATTAAATGATTCTTCGTCATTTCCTGTACTCGTCGTTGCAAGATCTTCTCCTTTACTCATTGCATCACGTTTTCTAATCGCATTAGGTAATTGTTCCACAGATTGAACTAATCTATTGGAAATTTGTCCCATAAATCCATTAATACAATTTGGTAATTCGTTCAATTTGAATAATGATAAGATTCCCAATACTTGTAATTTAATTGCATAAACACTGGAAAATTTACAATTTAACCATTTGTTAATTATCTCTAATGTCATACCTTCTAATTCACAAATTTGTAACGTTTCCATTGGTTTACTGAATAAATTAGCCATAAATAATTTAACAATTTCTTTATCGTCTAACTCTAACTCTTCATTTTTAGAGACACGCAATGCTTCCGTAAATAATGGAATATCTTTCATTGAAAGACTATATAATTGTAATAAATTGAAAACGTTTTCGATGTCATAATCAACATCACTCTCTAACTTTGCAGCCAAAATTTGTAAAAATGGTTCTAAAAATGTTTGATCATGACGGAATCCAAATAATACAACAGTTTCAAAAAAAACGTTATAACATTCAAAATAATCCATTGCATATGTTTGGAATGAATCCAACACATCAGAAAATAAATCCCAAATTTCTGGTGTAAATCTTTGATACAATGTTTTTGATGATAATGCTAACGAATCCATTAAATCAACGGTTTCTGTTATGATAACAATCTGTGCATTATGAACAACAAATTTACAAACTGGAATCATTTCTTCCATTAAGGAGACTTTATTCATTGACATAACCATAGTTGTCATTGTTTGTAATAAAGAACTTGCTTGAATTTCTTGATCTTGATCACCTGTACCATATGCATTACCTGAATTGGAATCCTCAATCATTGATTGACTTAATCTTAAAAATTGCTCTGCTAAATTTCTTGCTAGATCTTTAGCAAATGGTGTTAATTCATCTGCAAATCTTTCAACAAAGGCTTCCATTACTTCAGCAAGAATATCAATTTCAAAATCTTTTGATAATTTCAATAATTTTTCCATTATTCCTGGTACTTGAGAGGAAATATGACTATGAATGCTTGGATTAGAGATAATTAATGTCTTTAAAGCATCTGCTGCTTCAATTTGAATTGGTAAATAATCAGAATTTGTATTAATTAAATGAGAATATGATAATTCGTATAGTTTGGATAAAGTATTAATATCTTTAAACGCATTTTGATAATTAGCAATGGTCTCTAAAGCTCTTGCAATTAAAAATGGATATTTATCCTGTGATAATAAATTAATAATAAAATGTGTAAAAATACCTTCTAAATCATTTGAACTTGATTCAAAAAATGTGAAAAGAGAAGATATCGTTCTCATTGCACCTTCTTGTTTATAAGCGACATTAATATCATCTGCATTTGTAGCAAAATTGTTAAAGATATCGTTAACAAATGGAATTACAATATTTAATTGTTCAGGACGTCTGTGACCAACTGCAAATATAAAATCTGTAGAGGCCACATCTGCAGTTGAACCCTCCTTATTAAAATCAAAATAACGTCTTGTGTATTCTTCTGGATCTGTTTCAAATAATTCAACACTTTGTTCATCAGCACATAAACATCTAAAGATTAATTTTTTGATAATAGTACCTAAATGGGTTTCAATTAATTGATACAATTGATCTGTAATCATACATTTTTCTAAGAATTGAATTAAATGAAATAATGCAGATTCACTTAACCAAAATGATCCATCATTCCAATTTTGAATAATGACAAAATATTCTTGAATGATAGTTGGTGCTAAATTAGTGAAAACATAATTTATAAATTCTTCACTAATATTTTTGGTAGATTTGGAGTATCTATGAATAAATCTATTCAAGTTACCGAACCCCCATTTATTAACTTTAACTCTTTTATCTAATGATCTATCAGATGGATCTAAATCCATCACTTCTTTAGGTAATGGTTTTGCACAAATGAAAAGGTGTAATTGAATCCATGAATTCAATTTTTCAACACTATTGAAATATTGTGGGAAATTATTCAAACAGGCAAATTTAAATGATTTTAAAATCAAATATAACAATTCACTAGACTTATAGTCTACCTCATTGACCAATTGTGACAGGATACCTTCCACAATTGGGAAAATAGTTTCGATAAATTTATCGATACCACTTCTATTACCGCACATATCGTATCTATGCACTTTACAAACTTCAAAGAGTAATAATAAACCAGCATATGTATACTCTTGCTTACCACTGCTTAGTAATTCGCTAATGACAGCAGTTAAATCCCAATCTTTTGATCTTGATAAGACAATAAAAATTGATTCGGTTAAGTGCGGTCTAATATGATTATTTTCACAGTTACTTACAACAATTTGGATAATATTATCCTTAATTATTTGTTGTTCTTCAGTAGAAATATCATCAATTTTCATGTCTTTCTTTTCAGTCTCACGGTGAATCCAAGATCTCTGAATTTTATTTTTGAAATAAATTGCAGCTGACATACGAATGTTCAATGGAATTTCTTCATTAGCTATGACTTTCAATAAGAAAGTACAAAATCCAGATTCCTTTTGAAACTCAAATAATTGCATCTCCGCCGTTTTGATAACCTTGGCATCGGCAACCATCGTTTGCTCGATGCATGCTAAGATAGCTTGTTCATTCGACATTGTAGATTGGTTCGAACTATTCTTAAATTAAAATTATGAAAATGATTTTAATATCATTCAATTTAAAAAGGGGATAAACAATGAAATTTCAAAATGTAAATAAACCAAAAATACGATTGTCTTAACCTGGTCATCTTGCCCATTTGCTGTACGTAAACCTTGATCATATCATCAACTCCATCTGAAACAAGATGTGAAAAATTTTTGAAATTGATGGAACTCGTTGAGAATGATTTTATATACTATGATATGAAGATTTATCAGTTAAAAGGAGCTGATGAATGATTGAAAAGGTCTTATATACCTCTAATTGGTGTTAGTCATGTTGCAGATATGAACCTTAACCTGGTTAGTTATGTGGCGTATGGTCTCGGTTTTCTCATAGCTCTACAACCGTCGTATATTCATCCTGATGAACATTTTCAAAGCCTGGAAGTGCTGGTTTCTCAATTCTGGGGTACAAAAGGTACGATTCCATGGGAGTACCATAGTGATAATGCAGCCAGAAGTTACGCTGTATTAAAAATATATTATGGTCCAATATTTTATCTTTTGGAAAAAGTCTTTACAGAGGTACCAAATCCAATGTATATACTCTATGCTGTTAGATTACAGAATTGTTTGGTGTTTCTCCTTGTCTCTATGTTTTCATTAAAGTGGTTGGTGAGGACACCTTCGATCAATCGATCAAAGATCCAAGTTTTTATTGCGACGTCATATATTTCATGGTGTTACCAGAGTCATACGTTCTCTAATTCAATTGAAACTTTGATCTTACTTTTAGTTCTCAGTTTATTTCAAATCCAGTTACTATCGAATTCACCAAATTACAGCCTCTCTATGTTAGATGGGTTCCTTATATCATTTGGAATTTTTAATAGAATGACATTTCCCGCTTTTATACTGTTTCCATGCATAAAGATGTTTTGTGTTTACTATTCAAAGAATTGGAAATCATTTTGTCTTGTTTTAATGACTTTCACAGTGTCATCGATATTATTCATATCGATTGACCAAAAGTTTTATAAAGCTACAGGTTATGTAGTTGCCCCATGGAATAACCTGAGATACAATTTAGATGTATCAAATCTTGCCCAACATGGTTTACATCCAAGATATACACATTTATTAGTGAATTTACCACAATTACTAGGACCAGGGCTAATTTTTATGATTACTGATTCTCGATCGCAACTAATGGAAACGATAAAAACTTTACCTGGTCTGTCAATAATATCGGCATTGATGTTATTGTCGGTATTTCAACATCAAGAGTTAAGGTTTTTAATTCCATTGGTACCTTTACTATGTATAATATTCACCCAACACAGGTCAAAACTAGTATTAAAATTGTGGATAGTTTTCAATATTTTAATGAGTGTTATAATGGGAATATTTCACCAAAGCGGTATCATAACAGCAATCACCGATCTGCAGATGTATAAACAGGACCCTATTGGGGTTCACATATGGTGGAAGACATATTCACCACCTACGTGGATGTATATGAATGATAACCTAACAGTCTCAACCACAAATTTTGTAAATAATGTGGAGAGAATTGATGATATAAATTTTAAGATTACAAATGATCATATTGTTGATCTCAAAGGTAGTGATATTTTTTTACTAAATGAAACAATTATGGGGTTTTTAAATGAGAATAAACAGACAAATATTTACTTAATATACCCTGATTCAGTTGAATCTCAATTTTCTACCTTGATGGAAACTGAAGAGTATGGCTTTAAAGAAGTGTATCATACATCAAGGCATCTTGATTTAGACCATTTTGATTTTGGAGATTTGACAACTTTTAAGATGGGTCTGTCTGTTAAAGAAATCTATAAAAATTAGTATATTATGTCTGAGGTTTTATTTTGTTTTTGTTTGTTTTTTACTTAAATTTTTACATATGATGACTATTTATAGAAATCAAATTTATCAACATCACTGTCAGTCTTAACTTGAGCCGCGTAAGCTTCTTCCAAATCACTTTGTAATATAACGTATCTATTTTTCCTTACCGCACGTAAACCAGCTTCTTGCATAATGGCAGCGATAATTGCACCAGACAAAGAATCATTTCTAATAATTAATGAATCTAAATCTGCTTCGGGAGCTAATGACATTTTACCAGCAATAGTACCAAAAATTAAACGACGTTCACGTCTATCACGTAATGATGGGAACTCGATTTTTCTATCTAATCTACCTGGTCTTAATAAAGCAGGATCTAATGTATCAGCTCTATTTGTTGCCATAATGACTTTAACATTTGTTGATTGATCAAACCCATCCATTTGAGTTAATAATTCAATTAAAATACGTTGCACTTCACGATCTGAACCAGTTTGTGCATCAAAACGTTTAGTAGCAATGGAATCGACTTCATCGATGAAAATAATAGATGGGGCATTCTCTCTTGCTAATCTAAAGACATCACGAACCATTCTTGGACCTTCACCTAAATATTTATGAACAAATTCAGAACCATTAACTCTAATAAATGCAGCTTTAGTACTATTAGCAACAGCTTTAACTAACATAGTTTTACCGGTACCTGGCGGACCATATAATAAGACACCTCTTGGTGGATCAATACCAATCTGTTCATATAAATCAGCTTGAACTAATGGTAATTCGACAGCTTCTCTGATTTCTTGTTTTTGCATATCCAAACCACCAACATCAGCGTATGTGACATCAGGTTTCTCATTTTCACCCATTACAGATATACTTGAATCTGAATCTGGGGGTAGTATATCTACCAAAGCGTTGGAATGACGATGTAATGCAACTGACATGGATGGTTTTAATAATTCACGATCTAAAGTAGATAAAATTCGAACAACATAACTCATGCCTGTAGTACTGGAAACAATACCAGTGTTTTGATCGATTGGTTCTAAGAATTGTCCAATGACTAGAGGAACCGATTGAATTCTTTTAACCTCTTCTTGAGCTCTTAGTAACTCCCTCTTTAAATGACGTTGTTCATCTTTAATATAATCTTCTTGTAAAGTTAACAGTTCGTACTCTCTTTCCAATTTCTTCAATTTCAAATATATATCACTGTTAGCATTTGAGAGTAGACTACCATTATTGCTACTATTCAACTCGGACAACAATGCACCATAAGATTTAATTACAGGCTTCTTTTCCGCTATAGTGTCAGTTGATGGTGTAATTCCTAGTTCTTCCATTCCTCTTAGTTTAGTATCTCGTTCTATTATCTGAATACAAATAGCTATCCACTGATCTCTCAAACTCTTCTTCAATCAATCCTTCTCATGAATTGCTTTGTACCTTATAATCTAACAAGTTCGCCACCGGAAACAATCTTTCGCATCGCGTTGAACGACCGAAGCATTAAAAGTTATTTATAATAAGAATATATATATATATTGAGGGTAGGTTGTATATTAGATTAATGAGCTTATCAGACTGCCGAATACGATTAAGGTAGTCGAGTAGATGTAAAACCACAGGTTTGTGTCGAATGTGAACTTGATCGGAACAAAACGTTCAAAACTCTTGAATGATCTAATGATCGCAGTGAATATTTTAGTTATTACGGAAATATTGTTGTCAGTAGGCTGGTTCTCTACAGTTGGCACTTCAGTTTCGGTTGCTGATGCGCGTTCATCGTATAAGGCCTGTATTTTGACTTGTTGGTCGATTGAATAATCGTTCAATGCAGTTTTTACCTTATCTTCAAATGATTTTGTCAAACGTCTTCTTTTCCATGGTTCTAACAGTAATTGAAGCACTAGAAACACGAAAATATTTATTCCCATAAGTAGAAAAGTTCCCCATGTCGAGGTTCTTCTGATCTTATCTGACCAAATTTGTTCTTCATGATATCTAGTCAAAATTGCTCTGTACAGATCATCGTTCAATTGAGTCTCTTTACTTTCTACTTCTGCTAACTTCGTCTTTAATTTTTGCTCTTTATGTAAATTTAAAGTATCATTCTTGTAAAGATCGGTAAATTTTTCTAAATCATCGGGACTCCATGAACTCTTTCTTTGTAATAGTTCATTAACCTCTCGTTGTGATCGAGTCCTCAGTTCAATTGCCTTGGCGTATTGTTCCTTATAAGTTTTAACATCTTTCTTAACAAGATGCAATTGCTGTTCCATCACATTGATAGTATTTCTTAGTTTTTGAATACTTGAATATCCGGTAACATCGTTCAAGGCTCTTGTCGCAGTGAATATTGTTTCCTGTAGCGAATCGATGTAAAACTCCAACTTCCTCTTCCACTTCTTTCTATGCAACTCTCTTTCCGAGGGCAAACCTTCAATTTTACCACTTGTCTGAGCATCCTTATTATAGTTAAGTCTTGAATCAATGCCTTCCTTCTCCTGCTCAGCAATCTTCCTGTTAGCATTATGTATAGATTTTTTCATTTTATTAAAATGGTGTGAAAACTGTGTGGTATATTTGTTGAACATATCATGAATATCGTAGAATTTATGCTTCATCTTAGTCATTTGTGGTTCAACATTGTTCCAAACTTTGGAAGAGTCTTGTTTCTTGCTGTCATCCTGACTGTGACTCAAATATCTTGATGCATTAGGTCTTATCAAAAGTGCAACAGGATTCAAAAGTGGTCTATGTACATATATCAATTGTCGTGCCACAATATGTTGAGAGAGAAATGTTCGCCCAACTAATGATGCCTTCATTCTAATTAAGCTGATACCAATTCCTTTACAAAGCTCTTGCAAATAAAACGACACATATATTCATTGTTGAGTCCCTCCAAGAAATAACGAAGTTCCGTGAAGAATCGCTCGGTCCATTGGTCGATTGGGGAAAGCATGCATTGCAGTAATAAGAATACCTCAGATCGAGTTACATTAATACTTGCATATTTTACATATGCTATAGGATCTGCCATCGAGAACCCATCCAGATTATCTACAGTGAATGTTATTCTTTCAAGTTAGAAATTTAGAGAGATTATGAAGCATATCAAGTCACTGTTAAATGGTTGCAATGCGATAAGTCAAATATATATACAATATGAGCAATATACAAACCATCAAGCGTTGTTCTCTTTGCTGTATATCTTCAATCCATCTTGTTTTATCTTGTCTGTTTCTTCTCTTCTTTTGATATGTTTCTTCAATTTTTTGGTTTCTCGCGGAAAAATAAAATGTAAAAGAAAATTTTTCAGTTCATCTCATCGCAAGAGAGAGATGTTAGAAACATTGCTTTATTTGCAACATAAATACACGTTTACAGTTGGTACTAGACGACATATATATACTGGTTTGAAGAATCATGGTTGCCCCAACTGCTTTAAAGAAATCCGCAGAATCTGATGTTGCCACAGGTCCAATATCTAGTAGAATTATCGGTACTAACAATACGCAAGCTTTAGAAGAAGATGATGATGATATTTTGATAGATCAAGATAATGAACCACAACAAGCGTTAGTGAAGGACAATGAAGAAAAAATACAGACCAAGGAAGCAAAAGGAGTTGTCCTGGATGATCAAGGGAAACCACGTTTTGGCTCTGCTAATAAATCTACTACTACTAAAGTTAAATTAGAAAGTAGAAAAATTGCTGTACCACCACATAGAATGACACCACTAAGAAATAACTGGACTAAAATATACCCTCCATTAGTAGAACATTTGAAATTACAAGTCAGAATGAATTTAAAGACAAAATCTGTAGAATTAAGAACACATCCAAAACATACTACCGATCCAGGTGCTTTACAAAAGGGTGCTGATTTTATAAAAGCATTCACTCTAGGTTTTGATCTAGATGATTCTATTGCTTTGTTAAGATTGGATGATCTATATATTGAAACATTTGAAGTGAAAGATGTTAAGACTTTGACAGGTGATCATTTATCAAGAGCAATTGGTCGTATTGCTGGTAAAGATGGTAAAACAAAATTCGCTATTGAAAATGCTACCAGAACTAGAATCGTCTTGGCAGACTCCAAGATTCATATATTAGGTGGTTTTACACACATTAGAATGGCTAGAGAAGCTGTTGTTAGTTTAATTTTAGGTTCTCCACCAGGTAAAGTTTATGGTAATTTACGTACAGTTGCCTCTAGACTAAAAGAACGTTATTAGGATTAAAGTAATACTAATTTTTTTTTTATTCACTACCTTTTCGATACTTGGATAAATAAACGTATCATATATATACATAACGTATAAGCATTATTTTGTAAATTAATAAATCAATTAAGTTTGGATTAACTGTAAAAACATTTTTTTCACCTCAATACTATTACACTTCATTAGATAATTAATTAATAAACTTACAAGATGGTCGGCCTAGATAAAAGTCTGCTTCCCATAAAGTTGGTTAAAGCTCTATGTTTCATATCAACAGCTTGTAATGCTCGCCAAGCATCTTCGATATGCTTTGGTTTAAGAGGGTTCACCACATTATCTGGTCCATCAAATAATCTTTTCTTTCTCTTTAGTACAGTGACTTCGAAATTCAAATCTTGGCTTGATTGCTGAATCTTTGCCTTTTGATTCTGTAACATTTGTTCCCTTTTCTTTATTTTCAAAGCAGTTTCAGTAATAGCACAGACAATTTCAAAAGTTAAAAACCCCAGTATATCAATAACATCATCATGTGGTTTACCTTCTGTTAATTGAGAAATACCAGACCAATCTTTAAACCTTTTATTTTTCCTGAATGTAAAACTTGCTTGACGACAATCTGACCAATGAACATATTCTTCTTTTGTCATATTCCTCGTTCTATCATCAGCCATTTTTAATCTCTTTAATGTTGCAATATTTGCCTCACGTTCATCTTCGTCCAAATCATTCTCATCTTCATTATTTTCTAAAGGTTGTTCATTAAACATAAATTGTAATTCCCAAGGTAACTTTATTTGTGATTTCTTAACTTTCATAACGTTCCCACCATCTTTGTCATCCTTATCCCCACCAGCTCCACCACTTTTCTTCAAATCTTCATCATCACCACCTGCACCAGCACCGCTAGATCCTCCTGCTGCCCCTGCATCTTGATCCTTTGCGTTTTTACGAAGATCCTTCCATGACAGATATGTTCTCAAACGGTTAACTTTGGCCTTATCATGTCTAATTAAAAAAATAACATCTTCAGGTAATATACTCTTACTTCCACGGGAATGTGCCGTCTTATTTGACTGTAGAAGAATTTCAATAACTTGACCTCTCACTATATCTTCAATTAACGATGTGGTTTCAACTGGTGGATCATTAGTCTCACCTGAAACAAACATCATCTGTTGGATTTCAACTCTGTACTTGTGTTTATCCATGGTTAATTGTACGTAAGTATCCAACTTGCTTGGAGTTATTGAATAATATATTTGTAAACCTGTATATATAAACTTAGATGGCTTAATATTTATTAGCCTTAAAACCATTTAATGTTGAAGAGCGAATTTTCCGCGTATGAAATTTTAACAAGTATTTGAAAATTTTAATCACATAGTTTATAAATGATTACAAGATAAGATAAGTGAACTAACAAGAGATTATTTTGGGAGATATGGTGTCAGTGTATTAGCATAGGGAATACTGTTAAATATACACCGCTTGATAGAATTTGACACAAGTGACATGTTAGCACCTAAGGTGATGTGGTGCAAGAATATTTTCCCATTGTTCTGATATTTTGAACCATTGATAATCTCCCTATGCTGTTCCGCACTTAATGAATGATATATGCGAGCTATTTGTGTGCTTTTATGCGCTGATATTCTCCCCAGTTATGAAAGTTAAATGGAAGTATCTGGTGACCCTTCATAATAGCAAGGAGAAGAAGTCCTTTTGCTTTCGCTGAATTAGTGATGCAGGTTCAGCTTTACTATTATTTTAAGAATTTATGGGTTTGAAAACAATAATTTCCACTATCGAGCTATTTATTAAATCTTAATAGGAAAAGGTTTACCAAAAAGCATTATACAAGTGTTGCCCGTAGAAGCATATATCTAACCTTCCATGCGTTTCGTTCTATTATTTGTTTTGTCATATTGGCTTCTTTTTATCCCTTCTTTTCGTATTTTATTTAGGGCAACGAACTTATGCTGCGGTTACCGTGCAATAGTCATTTCTAAATGAAATACGAAAAGAGGGTTAATTGGGAACCTATATGAGGAGGCTACTAGTTTAGAGAAATCAATTGGATGTTTGTTATGTTCCTGGGACAGGTTTCTCCGAATAGAACATTTTTTTGACTATAATGTGATCAACAAAATATAAAATGAAAAATAGTCCCTATTAAGGTGATACAATGACCTAGAACTACTTTAGTACGTTTATGTTAGGATTCACAGAAAAAAAAACCTGTTAAAGATGTTTACGACAGTTAGACGCCTTACTCATATGCGTCCACAGCTTGAAAAAATAACTGAACTTAACTTATTTGAGGAGTATGCATCTTGGTGTCAGCTATCCTTTTAACTGCCGTTCCTATCTTAGGATATGGTACATGGTTCTCGGTGATGGTAATCTAGTTAATCAGTTGATCAGCTGCGTCACCTTTTGTTTTTAGTTGTATCGCCTAACAATAACTGGAATAAGCATCCCGAATGGTGAGGAAAGATTTATCAGAGGTAAAGATTTTGAATCGGAAGTTGCCACATAAGTCAACTTCGATAAGTTGAAGAGAGGAAGTGTAAGGAGTAGTGGATACAGGACCCTTTCGAATTAAACATTTTGAAATTGAACATGTTGGACAAATGGTAATTAAACCAGGTTTGATTGGAACACTTTTGATGATGCGTGCCAACGTATTGTATAAGTCTTAGCCAGGGTGTCCTGGACTTATATGCAATCACTATTGTCCAAGGCTGAGGATCATGTCCCTCCCCAGGTATCAAATAACGCCAAATTAGGACACCCTGGTTACGATTTATACAACAAAATAGTACCATCATCAGGAGCGCTCCAATTAAACCTGATTCAACGATCTGTCCAACATGCTCTATTTTTAAAGGGCTAATCCAAAAAGTTACTGTATCTACTGTAGTCACACCTTTGACTTTCATTAATATTGATTTACCACGTGTTTCTAAATCAAATTGATTTCACTAGCTGTATCTATGACAGCTTCCACGGACATCCTTGTTTTATAATATCGGAAAATTTGAGTTTTGTAAGCATGCCGGTTGTATGGAAGCTATGTACATCAGATTTGGATTAACCTTCTATTATTTCGGTTTAAGTGTTTTTTAATGACATTGACTACTTGAACTACTTAATTTTGAAACTAGCCTCACATTCGATTTCAAGTTTTCGGAAGTCCGAGTTCTATATTGACATGTGAGGTTGGCTCCCACTAACTTGCAGTTTTATATTACGTCAAATAAATTATTCTGCTTTTCTTTCTTCCAAATAGTTACTGCGTTATATTTATATCTATATATCTATATATCTATATCTATATATTATATTAATTAAGAAGTTAATATTTTTTAAAGGACAACATAAAAATTTTGAAATTATTTGGGATGTTAAAAAATATAAATTATGAATAATGTTTTGATCCCCTCCCCTAAATTATCTTGTATAGACTAAGTAAGAGCCTCTTTGCTTAATACGCTTTTCTGAAACTTTATAAGATTTGTTTAGAATTTTCAGACACCATTGTCCTTCACAACCATATTGTGCTAACGTCAACAGGAAGAAATATGGGTCTCAAACAAAAAAATACTTACGTTTACTTGTAAAGTTTCACCAAATTTAATTCGGCTTTCATAAATATCTTGGTAAACATTTTTACAAACCGTTACCTGTAAAACTTATTGAGATATTGATAACAAATAATCAAGCTTATTAAAAAACTAATTTGCAAAAATTATCACTATATAAACAACCAGAATTTGAGAAAATTGAAATTTGCGTGAGTAGTTCAGTGGTTAGAATCTATCCTTCCCAAGGATGGGGCCCGGGTTCGATTCCCGGCTCTCGCAATTAACTTTTTGAAAAAAGTTACTTCATTGTTTTTGTTTTAACTGATTATGTTCGAGATTAATAGCATTCAATGGTATAAGCCCAATTATCTTTGTATTGAGACGGATATATTTTGTATTTTTGGTTCGTTGGCAAAAAATCATAACTTTCTTGGTACGTTTTGATATATTGCATCAATCCAAGCAGTAAAAAGATTGCTGAAAACATATTAGCCCTTACAGTCCTATAGGAATTAGTTCAATACTATATAAACTTACCTTAATCATTAATATTAGTAGTAAATTTGATGTACTTTCATCGTCCGGGCAAGATTTTTCTTGATATATGTGATTAGTTAATATGGAAAATAACGGAATAATGAAATTGAAAAATATGTATAGTGGAATAAATAATGCAAGGTTCCTCACTTGGGGTTTTAGCATAAAGAACTATTTGTCAGCCAGAGGGTTAATATGTCTAGAGAATCAAATATCATACAAATTGTTGGTGAAGAAAACTTCGCTAAGCTGCGTTCCACCAAATGTTTATTAGTTGGAGCAGGTGGGATTGGATCGGAATTATTAAAGGATTTAATTCTTATGGAGTTCGGTGAAGTTCACCTTGTTGATTTAGATACAATTGATCTATCTAACTTAAATAGACAGTTTTTGTTCAGACAGCGTGATATCAAGCAACCTAAATCTACAACTGCCGTCAAAGCTGTCCAACGTTTCAATAACTCAAAACTGGTTCCATATCAAGGCAACATAATGGATACCGCACAATTCCCATTGCATTGGTTTGCTGGTTTTGACATAATATTTAATGCTTTGGATAATTTAGCTGCAAGACGGTATGTAAATAAAATATCGCAGTTCTTATCTATACCATTATTAGAGTCTGGTACCTCAGGGTTTGATGGCTATATACAACCAATAATTCCAAATAAAACTGAATGTTTTGATTGTACAAAGAAGGAAACGCCAAAGACTTTTCCAGTTTGTACAATTAGATCAACTCCGTCTCAACCAATACATTGTATTGTCTGGGCTAAAAATTTTTTATTCAATCAATTATTTGCTACTGAAAACGAAAGTGAAGATAGTGATAACGACAACAAGGATTGGGGTACTACTGACCAAGAGGAAATTAAGCGCATTAAACAAGAAACAAATGAACTACAAGAATTACAAAATATTATTGTCACTCAAGATTCTGCTCGTATACCAAAAATTGTAGAGAAATTATTCGTCCAAGATATTGAAAAGTTATTGAAAATTGAGAATTTGTGGAAGACGAGAACTAAGCCAAGCCCATTAGACATATCCCAATTTGACATGAGTGTTAATGCGGGAGAACAAACAAAACTTGACTCAAGCAATGTATGGACAATTGAAGAACAAATACAGAAGCTGATAAATGTTACCCATAAATTACTCCAACGTATGCCACATGAGGATAATCATATTGAATTTGACAAGGATGACCAAGACACCCTGGAATTTGTTGCTACAGCAGCAAATATAAGATCCTTTATTTTTAATATCCCGATGAAATCTGTTTTTGACATCAAACAAATTGCGGGGAACATTATCCCAGCTATTGCAACTACAAATGCAATTATTGCAGGGTTGTCAGCCTTAGTATCCTTACGAGTGTTGAATTTATTGAAATATGCACCATTGCAAAAACCAACAGATCTTAATATGGCTTTCACTGCAAAGGCAAGTAATTTGTCAACAAATCGTTATTTATCTAACCCAGAATTAGCTAAACCGAACTGCAATTGTCCTGTTTGTTCCAAAGTTGTTCGTGGTGTAATGAAAATTCCTAATAACAGTTTTGAAGATTTAACATTGAAACAATTAATCCAACTAGTTAGTGAAAAATATGGTCATTCTAACGAAGAAATATCTATTATGGATACTAACGATCAAAGGCTTTTATTTGATTATGATTTTGATGATCTGAGTGACAGAACCTTAAAGCAAATCAACTTGAAAAATGGTTCCGTTTTATTAATTACAGACGAAGATGAAGACAGTAATGGTATGTGTCGCAAACCCTTAGAACTGTATTTGGATGTTATTGATAAAGCTGGCTCGTTTAATGATATTACACTTCCTGATCTCGAAATTCCAAAGATCAGAGCTACTCCTTTAGAAGAAGAACATGATGAGACGTCACAAAATGATAATGAGGATGCTATTGTAGTAAATGAGGGTGATGATAATATAATAATATTGGATGAAACGGAGGACGAAATCCCGAGCAATAAACGCAAGCTAGAGAATATTAACGAAAATGATCACACACCTAAGAAAACTAAGCAAGAAGACGATAGCATCGAGATAATCGAGTTATAATAACTTGAAGTTTATAACCCACATGTATGAACAAGTAGTTAATATTTTTGCTTCACCTCCGGTAATCAATATATATATATATATATATATCGATGTATATAAAAGAGGTTATCTATAGATATAATAAAAAGTAACTAATTAATAATTATTTATGTGATACGTCTCTATATGCACAATAAAAAACATTTTTTTATATAGATGAAACGACTAAGTAAATAGATTTTATGCGTTTGTAAACAGTCCCTTGGTGAAAACCCAATTTTACTATATCTTTCTAAATTACTATGATTAATAATATAATTTAACTTAACGAAAATGAATAATATATTGATGGATAAATAATGATACAATAGCAAACTTTAAAAATGCAATTTTTGGTAACGAAAATCGAATGCAAGGATAAAAAAAAAGAATGCATATGAAGTTAACTTCTATTTGCAGAGCCAGATCGACTTGTCCATCTTTGAAACCACGATTCTCTTTTTTTGCTCCTTGCCTTTCTATCTTTATCCTTACTTTTTTCCCGTTCGAAATTTTCATGAGAATTTCCATGACCAGAAGATAAATAGTCTAATTCATCAACGGATTGATTATTATTACTATTCAAAATCATTGATTTGGGTCTGAGATTAAGTGATGAGGAGGAACTATTTCCACTTATTGATCTATTCATTTTCGGTACCGTTAATAAATTTTGATTTTGATGATTCGTTGAATGCAAACTTAATGGAGATGGGATACCACTATTTAATTCGTTGTTACTGGCTAAATGAGTATTATTCTCCTCATCAAATGATAATAACATACCATCATCACCTTCACCTTCTGTGGCAGTCATGTCACCAGCATCACTTAAGATACCAGGTTTTGGTAACCAAGGAAACAATTTAGTTCTTCTCTTATTACTAGCAATGACATCCGGTGGAACTGGTGCAGAACCGATCGATTTTGAATGTGGCCTGCTTCTTGGTCTTGGGACTTGTAATTGTAACGAAGTTGCTAATAACTGTTGTTGGTGTGATTGCCTTTGTGGAGATCTATGCGATTGTTGAGGGGATATAGCTAATGGCGATGATGGCCGTTGTATATTTAAATGCTTTTGTGGGATATCAATTGGTTTTAGAGATGGAGAAGTTGAAGAAAGTTTTTGTGAGGTTAAGAACCCTGAAGTTTTATTGTGTAACGAAGGTGCAATTTCATCATTACTTTTTATGGGAGATGGAGCTTTATTTCTTACTTTTAAAATATTTTGTTGTTGTTCTTCTTTTGTTAGTTTTAAAAGATGAGGTAATAATTTGTAAGAGTATTCTATTAAAAATTCGACTATGAATCTTGATAATTCATATTCTTTTGGATCCATATCATGTTGTGGATGAGATAATATTGAAGGTTGAAAGATAGCCGCTAAATTTTTACCAGTCATTAAATTGAATTGTGATTGTCTTGCAAATAAACTTAATAAATCTAATAGATAGATTGTTAATTGTTTTGTATCATTAGATAATTTAACAAAAAGTGTTTCGTAATCCTTGATAACCGTTTTAATATCTCGAGTTAATCTTTTCTTATGACGAATTTTTTTCCTTCTTCTTTCTTCTATTGATAATTTTTTCTTATTATTATTAGCTTCATCTTTTTCTTCATCACCATCATTAACGTTATCGTTATCAATTTCTGCAGATGCATCTATTTTACCAGTAGCAATTGTATCTTCAGTACTAGAATTATTTTTTTCTTTAACTAAATTAGCTATCGGTTTTTTCTGTTTAGGCGAATTTGATTCAATAGTCATACTATTTTCTTTATTTGCATTTGGATGTGAAATATTATGACTTATCATATGATTCAAAATTCTTGGTCTATTTCTTAATGGATCCCTAAATTCTTCATATAATTCTAGCGGTACCAAAGGTTCTTGAAGATTATTTAAATATCTTCTTAATAAAGACGCAACGTCATGAACTGTATATGAATCCCAATCATTAAATTTAGTGCCATAATCAGGAGGAGATGAAAAGATATATTGTAATTCTTTTACCCGTTTACTATTACCTGCAATACGAAATATACCAGATGTCTCTAAAGCATTTGCTTTTAAATATGCCCCACATTTAGCCACTACAATTGGTATACGGCCAAAACTAACTAATTCACTTTGAACGATGACTTCTGCACTTGCTACACTTAGTGATTCAGTTAAAGCAACGCCAAAGACCCGTCCTGTGAAACCATTTCTATTTGATAAAAATTTATCTCTATATTGTTTATAATTTTCTTTATCTATGTCATTTGACGAAGATATCAGTTTTGAAGAAGGTTTGTTCTTAGTTGGTGATTTTTCTTTACTAGAAGTTGAAGTTGATTGATATGAAAAAGCTCTGTTTGATAAAAGAGGTCTCTTAGTATTCGCACTCGTATCTGTATTAGGAACAGTAGTACTATTATTATTAGGAGTGCTCAATGAATCCGAAGATATACTCTTTGGATTATTTATAAATTGTTTCCAGAACTGTGGCATGATGAATATAGTTACCTTACCATTCAAATATTTTCTATATTAATTGAAAATAGCAGTTTTATGTATACCCGTGTCTACACTTACCAGGCTTAAACCTATTTGATAAAAAACCGATAATAGGCCAGCTGCACAATTCGTTTTTGAACGAGGCACAAGTCAAAAGTTTGAAATTTCAGACCTAAAAAAGAGGCGTTTATCGAATTTAGCTTAATAAAAATTTCTGGGCCCTGCTTTATTTTCCTTTTGAGATGAGAGGGATATGCAAAAATGTCTAATAACCTAACCAGCTCGCAATTGATTAATTGAACTTGAAATACCTGAGCTTCCCAGTTCTTATTTTATAACTGTAACAAAAGAAAGTTATTAATACAGTAAAAATATTGCGGAGTTGTCAACTAAATAAATTCTCCACTGTACATTTCTCGTCAAAACGTTCCCTATCTTTACCATCTTCGAAAGTAAGATGTCCTCTTTTCCTTTCCAAGGATCGCTTTCGATTCTTTCCGTCTGAGGCGTTTGCCACTCTCGTCTTTGCGAATATTTTTATTTCCTGTTCGGGAAGGTCTATTAATGCATGTGTCCCGAACGGGAAACCGCAGTTTCCTGTTTGGGAAAGAACGTGTTCCTGGTATAATAACTGAGAGTTTAGTTTAGTTGGGTTTGGTTTGTAGTGTTGAAGTATGTTACCAGGGCTTGTTGATGAGTGTATGTGTCTGTTCTGTGACGCGTAACAGGGTTTTGCTGTCAGTGCAGAAAGGTATATCGCTGTCTTGGCAGAGAATGCATCCATTCCTCGCTGGACTTTCCGTATTGCGTAAATCATTTATATATTGATGGTATGAAAGAAACTACAATTAAAGGGTGATACTATATATATTAACTAAATAACTAAAAAAAAAATGTACGGCTGGCAAAAAGAGCTATCCTTACTGGTTCAATTGGACGTAATTACCAGGGAAAACACCTTGTTGACCGTTATAAGTACCTGTCCACCATTCATTGGCATCAGCAGTACGTTGTACGATTTCAATGACTGCGCCAGCTGGGAAACTTAGATCACCTGCGGCTTGTGCTTGATAATCGTATAATGCAGTAACAGTCTCAGCACTTGGAGTGGCTGAAGGAGCTGCCATTGAGGTGGCAGTAGGTGGCAAACCACCAACTGCCGGTGTAGCTGCAGAGCCATATGGTGGTGGGGCATTTGGTTGTTGGTAGCCTGCCATTGTTGGTGTCGCACCCGGTACTGGCGACATTGGTGGTGATTGTATAGCATATCCTGCTTCGTAAGCTTTTTGTTGTGCAGCAGGTGCGCCGTATCCAGGTTGGGCATAGCCACCAGCTACACCTGGTGCAGTCCCAGGTGCAGTACCATAACCAGGAACAGCTCCAACAGCAGCGCCTGGAGCACCAGCGACAGCTGCTGCACCGGCATAAGCTGGTGCACCTGGGGATCCTGGTGCATCTTGACCATAACGTTTTCTTGTCATTTCCAATTTAGCTTTTGAATAACCGATTTTGAAATGTGTAATAGTTAATGCATCGGCTTGTTCTTCAACATTACCTCTCTTTGCAACAAAAGCTTCCACAATGTCACTATTTAGATCAAAATATGGAATCTTCATATCTTGGAATTTGTTATATAAAGTGTAGAAAATGTTCAGTTGCATGTAATAAAATGAGACAAATAATGGTTGAACGAATTGAGCTTCTAAACCAAATAATATTGGTAATTGTGTCTTTAACATTTCATTATAGTAATCGTATTCTTGTTGTGCAACTTGTACCTCAGCTTCAGCTTTATACATTCTTTCTTCATCCTTTGCTGTAGGTTCTTTTTTACTTTCATACTTATTATATGTGTTAAGACGTCTATCTAAATCTAGTTTCTTATGGTTTCTCTTAGTTGCCATTTTACGGATATGACCAATAATTTTTAGTAACTCTTGACAAGGTCTGACAATCTTGTCCTCGACAAGAGCTAAATCCGGTTTTAATGTCTCTTGTAATTCAGCAACAATGGCTCTGTATTGTTCACTGGCCTCTATACCGTCTGGGTTATCCTCTGGAATGGTCGCATTGGGATCACTCATCTTACCACTGATAGGTTTGAATATTTCTTCCATGGCTTTTGCGAAACCTATTTGATGCGTCAACATACCATTTACAGCAGTGGAATATCTCTTGGATTCATCAGATAATTTTTTAGTTTCGTCTTCTAGTTCCTTAAAACGACGTTCTGCATCTTCATAGACAGGATCAACAGTTTGTTCACCCATCTTGAACTTTTGACGGATGTTTTGTGGAGCTCTAACGATCGCTTTCGTGAACCCTTTGAAACTCATTTTGTTCTGTGTGCCTTAATTGATAAAGGAAAATATATAGATTATTGATGATGTAGGCTTTTGGTAGTACTTCAGTAATATATATATATATATGGATATACTTTCCCTTTGTCGCCAAACTAATTCGATACGTAGCTGTTCTTTGTTTAACAGTCCCTTGCAGGTTGAGAAAATTGTCCCTATTTGCTTTGAGTTCCTTTGTCACCTTGCAAACTTTTTTCGCTGTTAATTCCGAAATATGTAGTGAAGATATAGATAGGGAGAGAGGAGAGTTAACAAGAGCGTAGCTGGGATAAAATATTTCTACTAGTGGTGGGTCCCATTGCTGTGTGAGCTTGCGTGTGAATTCTTGCAAAGAGAGGAAGTTACGTAGTGATAATACGCCCTTGAGTCAGAGCATATGTGTCTGAATTTCAGTCAAGGCTAGGTCAATCTAGGGCCTCCTTTATCTATGATATAAAAAGCGATTGATAACTATGTTACTTCTAAAGTAAGAAATTCAGTTAAATTATATCAATTAGATAGCATATATCTTGCAGTTATCTGATATTTCGGCTGGGATAATCTATCTGCGCTCGTTCGAGGCTGGCTTCTTGTGCACATAACAGATCAAGATTCTAAGAAGACATTTATTGGAATGTCAACCTCGTATAAATCAGACTAGCTATATAACTGACACCAAATCCTAGCCACATATGGGTGTTTATACTGCGTTTCGTACTGACCCCCGCATATTAAGTAATGCATAAATATTTGAAACAAAAACAAACGGGAATAAACAGCCATGACTAGGAAACTACGTTAAAATAAGAACTGTAACAAGAGGCGCTCTTTCGAGATACAGATCTCCCTCTCTCCCATTTATTCAATAATATTCTCTATCTATCTACTATTTGTAAAATACAAAGATTAAAGCCATGCCTAGACGACAATCCATAGATGAAGTATTTTCCGATTGCTATTCAACCTTCTCCCAAATCACTTCCGACACAGCCAATGACATAGACCAGCAGCCATACCCAGTTACACTGCGAACTGTTACTATATTTATTGGTGCCACTGTTGGGGGACTGCTGTTTGGCTACGATACCGGGGTCATCTCAGGTGTGTTACTCAATATAAAACCACAAGACCTTAAATTGTCCATAATAACAGACTTTCAAAAAGAATTAATCACGTCGAGCACAAGTATAGGTTCATTCTTTGGATCAATAGTTGCCTTCAAATTGGCAGATAAATTAGGAAGACGAATATCACTGGCAGTATGTTGCTCAGTATTTATTATCGCTGCTGTGTGGATGTCTATGGCGCGAACACTAATAATACTTATTATGGGACGTCTTCTAGTCGGTATAGCAGTCGGTGTTGCAGCTCAGTGTGTCCCTATATACTTGAGTGAAATTTCTCCAGCAAAAATTAGAGGTTTTATTTTAACTCTGAATACACTGGCTATTACAGGAGGACAATTGCTTTCATATGTAGTGGCATATTTAATGAAAAACGTCAACCATTCATGGAGATATATGTTTGGATTTTCAGCCATACCTGCCATACTATTCATTCTTATATTAGATTTTATACCGGAATCTCCACGTTGGTTAGTCGCAACAAATCAATATCCACTAGCACAGAACTCATTAAGGATGTTATACCCTAATGCATCTACGAATCAAGTTAACATGAAGTTAAGGAAACTAATACTGAATTTGAACAAATTACGTAGGTACGATGATGACAACTCCATTAATGAATCTGCTTCGTTGACCAGATCGCATTCAGTAACAAGATTTTCTGTAAGTACTCAACTGCCTTCAGAAATGATTACATCGCCAATAACATCACCGTTACTAGCTCCACAACGACATAACTCGCCTAAATCGAAAAAACTTGTACATAAAATTGAACCTAAGACAAGAAGAGCACTTTTAGTTGGATGTATATTAATGTTTTTCCAACAAATTTCAGGGTTTAATGCATTTATGTACTATTCCCCAATAATCTTCTCGAAGTTTAATGTTGAAAATCCTTTGATACCAGCCATGTTCATAGCATTAACAAATTTCTTATTTACATTTGTGGCTTTATATTTTGTGGACTCAGTTGGAAGAAGGTCTATCCTTTTATATACAATATGGATAATGATATTTGGTCTGCTGCTTGGAAGTATGGGATTTGAAAGAAACAATGTTTCTCTACTGCTTGCATCACTGATTATTTATGTTGCAGGATATGCTTCTGCATTGGGGACAGTACCGTGGAATTCGGTGGAATTCTTACCATTGAATAGAAGATCATTTGGTGCTTCATGTATATCATGTACCAATTGGTTCACAAATGCTATAGTATCAATGAGTTATTTATCGATCATGAACAGTATCGGCAATGAAAGTACAATGTTTGTCTTCGCATTTTGCATGTTAATGGCTTGGTTTTTCGTTTATTTCTGGTATCCTGAAGTTAAAGGTCTGTCATTAGAAGAAATTGGTAAAGTCTTTGAAAATGGTATAGATGTCCATTATATATATAGAAATTATTATTAAATGAATATATGTACTCTTTATGATGTGAAAACTTCTGCAATTTTCTCAGAAAGACTTTTCGTTATTTTTTTATTCCCTAATGCTGTTCCTAATTTATTAAACATTAACATTTTTGCCTCTTGTTCGGATTTACAATTTCTATAAGCAGTCAATATATGATTCAAAGTCGGGAATACTGATTGTATTGCAATAGCCTTCTCCAATGATACCCCCCGAATGTATAAAAGAACTTGAACAGTCATTTCACCTACTGTACGCAACTCATTTTTTCCCATGACATCTTGAAAACATTCAAAGCTTTGACAGCATTCAATACTTACCTTTTTTTGACCAAATTCCAAGTTAAATCTATCTAAAATCCTTTTATAGTCTTCTTGTTTAACTATGTTGTTGGGATAGATGACGAGCAAATTTTTATTTGCGTAATAATTGAGTATAACAGTATGTAATGCGTACAATCTTTCGACGGTTTGATCTGAATTACTTGTTCTTATCATTGAAAATTTGTAGTAAACCAGAATAACCCATAATGCTGTCTTTAATGCTTCAGCCATACCAGAGACGGTACTGCTCATCGTTTCTTCGATTAAATAATATTTATTGGCACAACCAGACTTTTCTAATCTATTCTTCTGTTCCATAAATCTATTATCTCTAATACTGACTGCTAAATCATCTAATCTCTTCCTTTCTATGATTGTGTTCAAGACGCATTGGTATCCAGTCTTCTTATTTTTAGCAACCCAAATAATATCACCAAGTGATAATTGTCGTATTTCAGACTTAATACCTTTTCTTTTAAAAGCATTGGAAAAAAATTCACGATCCTTCTGAGATTTAATTTCACGATGATCAAAGACTGGGTAGATTTCATATGTATTTTTATTCCAGACTTCATAACTAACACCTTGAAATCTCCTCTTTTTTATCCGAGAGGCTTTATATGCAATAGAATCTGTCTGCTGTGGAGATGAAGTGCTAATTGAATGCATGACTGTCGCTACTACTGGATCACGGCTATTATGGGCTCTGAATGTTACATTTGCAAATGAAGAATTGAATCGTGAGTTTTCATTCAATTCTGTATCTTTTTTCAATTCACTTAAATTTGCGGTAACTTCAGGATCACTAGTATCGAAATTATGTCTTAAAATATTTTCGTTATCATGATCAAAAATTACACCCTCAGTTTTCTTCAATGTTTGAGCCAGCTCATGACCTTTTTCGGTCAATGAATACTTTTTCGGTCTACCAACAGCAATAACTAGTTCATGTTTCTCTAAAATTCCTATGGAAGCCCAACCACCATGGTATTCCTTCGTAGAATAATTGGCTTTCATACTGGCATCTGTAAATTTTTGGGCCGTTTCAATTATTGTATCCTTAGTGACCCCATTGTTCTGAGCTCGTAGTTCTAGCAATGCAATCAGCATAGCATATCCACCTGATCTCTTTTTAGGAATATATGGCTTTTTAGTTTTCTTCCTTTTTGGTGCTTCTTCTTCTAAACGTAATGAAGTATTTTGACGTTTTTTTGGCTGATTTTTAAGTACAGCAGAAGGAGCTCTAGTCGGCGGCGGTTGTAATCCTTTCTCTTTACAATATATCAAAAGTTTCTGTTCTAACCTTTTGACAGTTGTGGCACCGATACCTTTAACTTTTGATAAGTCATCAGGATAATAAAATGTGCCAGGCTCTAGTGATAAGTTATTTCTTGCCCTTGTATATAACTTAATTGTATTTTCTTGTTTGGAAGAAGTTTCTTGAATTAATCCATTGAGTAAGTCTATATATATATCTTTATAATCTTCCAATGGGTTCATCCTTTGCGTTATCCGATGTTATTACCTGATCTTCAATATGCTTAGAAATATTAAGTTCACGCGTTGATATACGAATAAAATAAAATAAAATACAAAAATTATTTTTTTATTTTTGTTTCTTTCTTTAATAATATAAAATAATATATGAGATTAAATATATAAATGAGTGTTAAACGGAGATGGGTTACTATAAATAACAGATTATACTACAGACAAAAAATATAGTTGAAGAAAAGCTTCTTATAATTTGTCGTAGTATTCTTGCCAGCCTGGAACTTCTTCCTTCATACCGTGTCTCTTACGAGCAGCAAGAACGATTTCACCAGCCTTGGTGGTTGGATCTAATGGATCAGTAGCTAAAGTGGCCCAGTGATCGAAAACCATTTGTGGGAAAGCTTGACCACCAGTAGCTTGTCTTAAT